>OX459104.1:13937475-14097475 GCA_949775045.1 Metridium senile
ATGGGGAACAAATGCAAAAAGATCAAAGGATCATGGGAGCAAGCCCCCCCCCCCCCCCCCCCCCCTTGAGGGGCTCACATTTCCACGCATGGTAACAGTTGGTTATACAAAAAGTTATATTAGCTTACCTCTAAATTGTAAACCTGCCAAATAGTAAGGGCTTTCTTTGCTGCATTGACATCCCTGAAGAGTGGCTCATCACTTTCGTAATGCTGTATGATATGGAAAATAACGAATGAGACTGAGTACCTTTTAGAGTGCAAATAATAGAGTGGTTTTCATTAACTCGTGAAACACTCTTTAGTTTATCACTCTTTATTGCACTCGAGTTCCATTGTGTTATTTTGTTGTTATTTGACTATCACACTTTAACTAATTTTCAAAAACTCATTAATAATTCATGAGAAATTTTCAAAAGAAATCGTAACCGTGACGAGTGTTTTAACTGAAGATATAGATTCACCCTAATTTACATAAACTTTAACATGAATTTTCTCTAATAAACTTTCATAAATCCTTGATTTTTTTTACAAAAACACAAAATATAGGTTGGAGTTTTTGAAGTCGTTCAATAAACTCGCAGATCGTGTTTCATCAGGTTTAAAACCACTTGGCTTCGCCTCGTGGTTTTAAATCCTGATAAAACACTCCTGCTCGTTTATTAAACTATACGTAATACACTTTGTTTCACGGGTTAATGAAAACAACTCTAGATCGAGTGCATTATGCAGTAAAAGCGTGAGACACTAATTACTAAATTGTGCAAAATAGTGCTAGTTGAACAATAGAAAACAAGTTAAAACTCTGTCGTTTTACTTTTTTGAATTTCGACATTTTGGGCGGGAAATGACGTCATCATTTTTGAGAGAAAATCGAAATATTGCTCAATGTAAAAATTAAGGTACCGACATCCATTGCAGTCTTTGGAGTGTAAACTATAGCTTATGCTTCGGCTACGATTTATTGAATTCAGTTGTAAGAATTGCACGCGCGACCGAAAGGAATTATGGTTACGCACGTATAGGTACGACATTTCTTTTTAATTCCTAGGTTTTCAGCTATAATTACTATTCCTATCATTTTTTTGTAAACCGGCGTGAATAAAGTTATCTGCGCCGGATAAATGTTATCTACTGCATAGGTTTTTTTATAGATTTTATCCGCTGGATAAGGATTTATCCGGTGGATAGCGCTATTCATCGTACCCTTCGTACAACCGGCCGAAACTCATGCAGATTTTTAAATGTGGAATCATTTAGCAAATTCCCCGTGTGATCATTGAAAATCAAATAATCCTGTAGAGATATCTAGAAGATCGCATATGATTGTTTTCGCTGCCATATCCATATAAGGTATTCAAAAACTACAGGTGCTAACTTCTCAATGAATATATCTTATGCATATACCTACATACAAACAACGCTGGTTTAACCCGCTAACAATTAAATATATGATCTATAATTTTTAGTGGAAAAAAAAAATATTACATTTTTTTCACCTCGTTATTTAAGTAATTATAATAAGTTTTTTAGTCAGTATTAAAATAACCTAAGTTCTTAATAAATATATATTATGCATATACCTACAATCAAACAACGCTGGTTTAACTCGCTAACAATTACATATGATTTATAATTTTTGTGCAAAAAAAATAGTTTCTTATTATTTTTCACTCCGTTATTTAAGCCGAATTATAATAAGTTCTTTTTAATTTTTATTGAAATAACCTAAGTTCTTATCAAATATATCTTATGCATATACCTACAGGCAAACAACGCTAGTTTAACCCGCTAACAATTACATATGATTTATAACTTTTAGTGCAAAAAAAAATAGTTCTTATTATTTTTCACCCCGTTATTTAAGCCGAATTATAATAAGTTATTTTGATTTTTATTGAAATAACCTAAGTTCTTATCAAATATATCTTATGCATATACCTACAGGCAAACAACGCTAGTTTAACCCTCTAACAATTACATATGATCTATAATTTTTAGTGCAAAAAAAATAATAGTTTCGTATATTTTTTTACCCCGTTAGTTAGTAATTATAATAAGTTTTTTTAGTCAGTATTAAAATAATTCTCAGCAAATGAAAAAATAAAAACTTCAAAATTTGGTAAGAATATAATTTAATAAAAAGAAATGTTTTAATAAAGTCGCCCTATTTTTCATTTGAAAGCGCAAATACATATAGTAAATATATAAAGTATCTGATGGTATGTCAGTTATTTCTATCAATTTTCATTTCAAATATGTAGTAGTTGTAGAAATTACACAAACATTTGCAAAACTCATTTCCTTTTACTCCGACGAAGGGCTAAAGCTCGAAACGTCAGTAAAGTTAAGTCAACATTTTTTACGGTGTTACTAATTTCATTATATTACCTATCGTTTATATCAAACACCGACGCAGCCTATACTAGTTTACTCGCTAGTTTCTATTTCTATTTTTTACGGTGTTACAAATTTCATTCTATTACCTATCATTTATATCAAACACCGACGCAGCCTATACTAGTTTACTCGCTAGTTTCTATTTACATTTCCGACATATGCGTTCAAATCTCTCGAAGGATATTTCTCCTTTTCAAAATCCCCCTTTTCTGTTTAACCGCCCAAATGCGATAAAACATCTTACTAGCCAGCATTTGAGGATGCAAGAAAACTTTAAATTTTAAGTTATGTAATGTGGCATCTTTTTGTTACACTTTTAAATATGTAGAAGTTAAAGAAATTACAGAAACTTTTGCAAAACTCATTTCTGACATATGCTTTCAAATCTCTCGAAGGATATTTCTCTTTCGCGAAAAAAGTTTAATTTGAACGCTCAAAATGCGATAACAATTTGTATACTATAGTCAACATTTGAGTATGAAAGAAAATCTAAATTTTAAGTTGCATCTTTTTATTTCACTTTTCAAATATGTACTAGGTATCAAAATTTGCAGAAACTTTTACAAACCTCGTGTCCGTCCCTTAAGCTCCTGTCTCTCCAAGGGTAATCAGTTAGGTTGTCCTCGGTTGGTTGATGTCCGTTTTTGGTCGTCATTTTGAGAGCGACAACAAAATTTGCTTAATTAGAGAAGAGCAAGATGCAACGATTGATGGCGAAGTGAAGTGGAAGAATTTGCAGAATAATCGGACTTCGATAATACATAGATGACCCCCCACTAGAAACTTTGTGACGCCACAATATGGGTTTCAAGTCTTCATTGTATGCGATGGCCTCACATGGAGTCATTTGCGTAGCAACGCTTATTATAATTCATGTAGAAAACTTTAGTGTTTATATAGTTTGGAGAACTTAGAAGGGAGTGGTTTAAAAAAAATTGAGAGGCTAGGATAAAAAGGAATGAATTAAAAATTGGATAGTTTGGAATGGAAACTAATTTAAAAATATTTTTCACATTTTAGCTTTTTTAAGTTCGAATGTGGAAGAAAATCAATCAGAAACTAAAAGCTGTTGTTGTGAAACCGGCTGTTTAATAAAATATGTCATTTTCTCAAGACATTGAAGCGAAAATTGCTCACGATAGAATAATTAACGAAAACGAAAAAAAAGATATTACGGCCTTCTTCACAAATAGTGGAATCTTTTTAAAAACTTGCTTTGAGTACAATTATTTCGTAAAATTTGGACTGGGTACCAATGACAAATATGTATTTATTTTGAACATGTTAAAAAGTATAAAACTTATATTCTGCAGTCAAAATATGAGCTATATTTTCTATTCTTTACTTATCCTGAATATCGCATCATTATTAAAGCCATATCGCGTTTAAATTTAGATTTAAATTTGGTCTGAGCGCAAGACTAAATATGGAATTGTTTTGATCACATGTGATCCCATATCGATCGATGCAAGCGAGAATCAAACTCCTGTTTTAAAGTCAAAACATAAATAAGCTTTAATGTTTATTTTTGCTTCGCTATTTTGCAGAATATATCCTCATTATCAATGATAATAATAAGTAACAAAATTTCGTATCTATTTAATTTCTGTTGGGAATTATTAAACTCCTTTTCTGACTGAGTCAAAACATAAAATTCTTATTTTTTTATTTTTGCTTCGTTATTTTGCAGAATGTGTCCTCATTATTCAATGATAATAAGTAACAAAATACTGAATATATATTCATTTTCTTTGAAAAGTGTGCTAAAAGCGTCCTCATATATCAATGATAAAAAAAAACATTGAGGGACGTAAAAAGAACTCCGTGTTCAGACATGGGTTGTATGGTGGCAGCTTGATACGCCTTGATATACCTTCAACTCGAACACGTTGAGTAAGCGCGTTGAGTAGTTCTGGAAAAGCGCTATATAAGAACTAGCCATTATTATTAGCCGTTATGATGATAGTAAGTAAGAAAATATCGTATATATTCAATTTCTGCGAATGGTGGAGAGTGTTACACGCGAAACAAGTGTTTTTAATCAATCATTTATATATGTTTCTGGTGTCAACTCTATTTTTCCCTTTCGCTATGAGCTTTGCTTCTTAACAAGTTGGGAGATTCAAAGGAATGCTTTACATAGTTCGTCGCATTAATTTTTAATTCTTAACAAATGATGTTCAATTGTAATATCAACTTGTCATCACAATTTGTCTATGAAAGGGCGAAAGTGTGGCCATATATGGGCATAAAATATTTTAGTCAACATTTGTTAACAAAAATGGTTATGATGTACTATAAATATAGTTTAATATCGCAACGGAAGTAATAGTTGAAAGCAATGGTTGAAAGGGATGTCCGATAATACTGATGACAAAACTTTGCTGACCTATTACGTCACGTTTATTAAAAAAAAGCAGCAACTTTAATATTTTGGTCATATTACACATATACACACTGAACCAAAATACACTATGAATAAAAAGAGAAGATATACCGACATCCTCTTCGCTTTTGGGCAACCTCGTTCCCAGGGCCCACTCCCTTCGCTTTCGCCCCAAAAAGCGAAGGGAGAGGGCCCTGGGAACTAGGTTGCGACATCCTTTGCATGCTTGTGAGTTGTTCGCGCTAGTTTTTAAATTTACACTAAGAAAATAAAGAAAATGCTATCCCGTCATTATTTTATTTCATTTTATTTTGTGTTAATTCCGGTTTATGTTATTTATTTATTTATTTTTTTTATCGTTTTATTTTGATTGATTTATTTCAGGCTCGTATTTATTTTTAATTTATTTTCTTATTTTTCTTTTTTTCTTTAAGTGTATTTAATTGTTTTATTTTTTGTATTGTATTTTATCAGGAGCCCATTATTTTATATTCTATTTTGCTTATTTTATTTTATTTTATTTCGATTTATTTCCCTATTACTCTCCTCCCCCTTTAGTCCTTCCGACCCCACCCACCCCTCCCATCTACATAAAGTCTTCACATGATTACTCGACATTCCTGGAACCTAATTTCAACGCGCCATTGATTGGGACTATAAATGCTATTCTTCGTTTGCAACTGACGTCATCACATGTCATCACCAAACCGAAATATTTTTTATATCTCGTATTAAAACATGCACTATATATGTTATAGTTAACTGTTTTAAAAATACATTTCTGAAGTTTGGGTTTATAAAAGTTTTTGGTTCTCGAGATATTCAAGTTAGAATTGTGTCACGCAATGCCGGTCACGTATCCGAATCGGGCGATAAAAAGCAAGAATAATTTGTTCCTTTTCAAAACATTTGGTTCGTAAAGACTTTTAGCATCTAATTCAAGTACATTTTAACGAAATATTTTTTAAATGTTTCAGTTTCCCTTCATATCAGACCTTAGAAGTTTTGGCCGCCATCTTGGAGGATATGAGATGTCCTCCAGCATGGCCGCTCCATACATTCTTACCAAATATCGCGCAACTTTGATCGCGCATAATTCTGCATCCAAATACTCTACAGATTCAAAAATCGGTCAATATACTCAGTTTTGAATGCTCTAAAAGAATATGAATGTCATTTTTCAATACGACTAAGAAATAAGGTTGTGAAATTTGAGATCGGCAGAAATTGGCTTATTATGGTCTATTATGTCCCGATTATCACGTGGTTGCAAACGAAGAATACCGGAAATAATGTGATTCTTGATTGAAAACGGCTTTTTATTTTTCTTTTCGTTTTAATAGTCAGCTTTTAGACTGTTTTGATTCTACGCTACTTGATTTAGACATATTCAACGCACAGATTACTCCATTTTATACAAATGCTTCAATGGAAATAGCATGATTGCTGCTCTTGGGACTCGACATGGCTTCCGTGTCCGTCGACCATTGCTTAAATGCTTATGAGATTTTGAACCCATTTCGAGTATTTGTCAGCCAAATTGCTCAAGAACTGGTTACACTAGACGTTCAAATTATTACATCAGTACTGACTGGGATAGTTGCACAAAGCTGTATCGATAAATTCGAGACTGAGAAACGGTGTTCTGCTGTAGAACTGTTTTCAGAATTGCAACGACTTCGTAAAATTTCTCAGAATAATCTCGAACTTTTGAAGGAGTTACTCACCGCAACGCGTAATTTTACATTACTGGAGAAAGTGGAGGAGTTTGAGAGGAGATTCAAAACTTTGGATGATGCAGGGAAAGCTCAGATGGAAGAAATCCAGCAAGGTAACACAATTTATGCACCTATCAATGTCTTGCTTACCCTAGAAACTAGAGGGTTTCTTGATCAAGTATTCGTATTTATCATTTGTACGTCTGTGTTCGTTATTTTCAAGAGAAACCCTCTAGCCAAACGAGCCTATTCTTTTGAATTCGCCGAGCCAAAATAAATGTAAATGATTTTCGTAAAATAAGTTCAACAAGATTAATTAAAATGGCAAATAAATTATCAGAAGGCCACCCTGCATCTATTGAGGGGTACTGGGAACGATCAGAATGCAAAGAAAGTGCTTAAAAATTACTTTTTGGTCCTTGAAAACTCCTTGAAAACTCCTTAGATTTTGTTAATTACTCACATCAGCACGAACCCTGGTAGCTACTTTTTTCATCATACAGGCATGATGAAATTTTTTGTGGTCGTTTCTAGAAGAAGGATAGGTGCTGAATACGATTCCGATATCGAAATCACGATTAAAAGAACCAAGAACCATTTTATATGGTGGTATAGGGTTAGCGTTGCACACAAAATGACGTCACAAGACCTAGTCACATGTTCATTTGGTTGCGCACTGAAGGCATTTTTCAAAGCATATAACATGATTAATGAAAAAATATTTGTATAAAGCACTATTTTCGTTTTGAAATTCTGCAATATGCCTTGAAAAATTGACCGTTAACTAGGCCTTGTGACGTCATTTTGTTTACACCGCATGCCCTATACCACCATATAAAATGGTTATTGATTCTTTTAATCGTGATTTCGATATGGGAATCGTATTTAGCACCTATCCTTCTTCTAGAAACGACCAAAAAAAATTTCATGTCATATGCACTTTAATTACCGGCATGACTAAATCAACAGAATCCTGTGTAAAACAATAAAATGTATTTCATATATATACTCCAAAAAGTGTGTCTTAGTATAATTGAGAATGAGAAAAAGTCAATAATTTTGGCTAAATAAGCTTTAAATAAATACTAGTAGAAATTTCGATCACGACAACTTTCAGAATTATAATATTCACTATCTGTAAGTGATAACCTCTGGACTTGGCATAATAATCAAATTGCTGACGAAGGTCTTTAATTTACCAGTAAAGAAGTTTACCGGCTAACTGTAGTTGTCAATCCACCTTTTCCATATTGAGCAAGGGACTGAGTGTGAGTGTGAGAAACTAATTTGATTATGGTTTCAAAAAAAAAAAAAAACAGTCTCATGGGAGGGTAACCAACTATAAGCTCAGAACGTTTGGCTGAATAGAAAAAACATTATGAGCATCCAAACTCTGCCAAAATTACAGAAAAATGTATGGTGTCCTAGCTTCCAAAACGTCCTTCCAAACCATACCATCTTAACTGATGGAATCAAATATTTAGAAATACCTCCGTGTAAAACCTCTACTTTTCAGGCCTCCTTTTTCAATCGTAGCATAAAACTATGGAATATAATCTGTAAATTAGCTAAACCAGAAAAATTTGTTTAATGTGAAATCCTTCAAGAACTTTGTCACCTGTCTTTATAAAAAACAACTTAGCACAGTATTTGATGTAGAAAAATAATGTACTTGCCAATGGACACTTAGCCAAAACTGTGGTTGCCATTAGCACCAATAGAACTCTACACTAAGATTTGATCGTCATTTTTAGCTGTAGTTTTTTTTATTTTCTTATAAATTTTCTTATTTCTTTATTAATTGTGGGTTGTGCCAGTAGCATATGGGACGGTATATCTCCCGTTTTGCACACACCCTTTTGACCATCTTTTTCTCTTTTTTTCTTATATTGTTATACAATTTATGTTGTCAATATGGTCAATAAAGCTGTTAAAATAAATAAAATAAATAAATCTTAAATTTGTATTTTCGAAAACAAATTAAGATAACCTAATGCCGTTGCAATTTGCACAAACTTGTTCCAACTTTCAATTCTTATGCGAAGGGGTTTATTTTTGAATTTAATTAATTTTGAGAAACTTGGTTCCAGTCCCTTGCTCGATATGGAAAAGGCTAATATTGTCTACTAACTCTTGTAATAATCATAATCATAATCATAATAACAGGGCATCTGAAAAAGTGCGGGAAAAAACCTTGGGAGAGTGCGGAAATTGTAGCAAATAGTGCGGAAAAGTGCGGAAATCTAATTTGCATAATATTATTATTTATTTTTAATATTATTTTGATGCAAAATGAAGAAATTTTCTGCGAAATTTGCGCTATATTTGCTGTATTTTTTATAGAGGCATGTGATTGGGTGCTTTTTAGACCAATCAACAGTGTTTATAGAATTAGAACTAAAACTGACTGCGAGGAACGCCTGGTAGATTATCGTGAAACGGCGAAAGAAAATAATGTTTTACAGTCGATTTCCAGCCCAAAATGAGATGAATTCCGATGAAAAACTTGCTTATTTGAAGAATTATTGTGTATTCAAGAACATTGTCAACAGATTTGCAAGTTTTTCTGTAATTTTCTGGAAAATGAGGAAAACGATAAATAGTGCGATTCGGTGCGATTTTCGGGAAATAGTGCGGAATCGCACCCTCGCACTTTTTCAGATGCCCTGTAATAATAATAATAACTATAATTTATATAGCGTCAATTATTCTGAAGATTCAACAACGCTTTACATTTTCATGATATAATAAAGGCATATTTCATATAATATATATTAAAAGAAGTGGTAAAACATCAGTAGATTATAAATTTTAATGAAAATATATGGTTAAAATATGGAATGAAAAATTAAACAGTATCAAATGCTCTCTTAAAAAGCCATGTCTTTAAGTTACATTTAAAAGTAGAAAAGGAGTCACAGGATCTAGTGTCAAGAGGTAGAGAATTCCATAGTTCAGGAGAAGCAAAGGAAAACGTTCTCATGCCATAGGTTTTAAGATTATAGCTCTGTTTATTAAGTAAGTTTGAAGAGGTGGATCGTAGGGAACGAGAAGGGACATAGCGACTTATTAAGTCAGAGAGATAAGAAGGTGCAGCTCCAGGTAAGATTTTAAATGTTAAGAGAAGGATCTTGAATTCAATACGTTGCTGTATGGGCAACCAATGAAGATTAAAGAGGACGGGAGTTATATGTTCTTCTTCTTTACGTGTATAAGTTACCATTCTTGCTGCTGCATTTTGCACATGTTGTAGCATTCGTGTGGAAGTCTTTGGAAGTCCATAAAAAATAGAGTTACAGAAATCCAACTTTGAGAAGATAAAGGCGTTGACAAGGGTCTCACATGCACTTTGACTAAGATATTTACGAATTTTCCATATATTGTATATATAAAAAAACATGATTTACAGACACATGATATATGATCGTCAAGAGATAGTTTATCATCAAAAATAATGCCAATATTCCGAGCTGCAGTGGAAGGAGCTAGAGATATCAAAGCCTGATATATTTAAAGTACTAATGGAAGGCCGTGGACTATGAATACTACTAAGAACAAGAATTTCTGTTTTATCACTGTTAAGTTTAAGCATATTGTTAGTCATCCACCTGTTTATATCATTTACACATGCTTCAACTGCAAGTTTAGCGGACTCAGCTTCAGATACCAATGATGTTGAAAACGTGATATAAATTAATTTCAAGTTGTGCTGACAAACAATATCCCCAATGGGTCTAGTATAATAGAAAAAAAATAATTGGCCCTAAGATTGAGCCTTGTGGGAAATCACAGTCAAAAGAACGGGATTCTGAAATACCTTGTTGACATCTAACCTACAAAATAGGCCTAGTACACCTAGTTATAAGTTGTGATCTACACTTTCAAGGCTAAACCGCGTACCAAATAGAGTTAAGACAGTGACCATCGTTAGGACACAGCTTGATCTGAAGATTTTTTTCCCGCTTCAATAGTTGTGGAATGACTTGTTAATTCTTTCAAAAAAAAATTAAAACAAAAAGTTTCAAAGTCATTGCTTTTAGAACAAAATTTATGTTCTTGAAATGCCACATTGAGCCAGGGGATGTTTTCTATGTCTTTCTATGAAGATAATTAGGGTTTTTTTTATCAGAATTTCTACTAGTATTTATAAGCTTATTTATTAGCCAAAGCAAGCCCAAAATTATTTTTCTCTTTCAAATTCTATTGCTAAGACAGACTCTGGGAGTACATGTATATGGAATACATTTTATTGTTTTAAACAGGATTCTGTTGATTTAGTCACACCAGAGATTTACTGTTGCATTTAACGGTATATTCAGCAATTGATTGAACAAGCGCCACATTTGGATCTCTAGTTCAAACTTGTTCCTACAGTATCTTGATTGACGGCAAACAAAAAGCTAGTTTGCTTGCAAACAAGACATCAAACTTTGGGGTCGCACTTCAACGTTAATTAATGGTTACGTACTAGTAAACATGCAAATAAATACAATTTTCATAATCATCAACATTTTTTTCAATTATATATAACAGGTTCCCATTTAAATCTGTACTTTCCCATTTAAATCTGTACTTAATATGCAAATTTTGTTGATGTGTGCTAAACACACAGCTCAACCAATCAGAGAAGTTCACTTCAGAAATAATATACTCTGATTGTAGATCTGTGTGTTTAGAACACATCAACACAATTTGCATAAACACAGATTTAAATGGGAAAGTACAGAATTAAATGGGAACCTGTTTATATAAACCATCAACATTTCTTTCAATTATATATTTCTTTTTGTTTCAGAATCAGACCTCATACAGTTGTTCTTGGTTTTGTCCTGTAAATATCAATCCCTTCCTGTCAATCAAATTGATAAATTGAAAGAAAAAGTAAAGGAAGCTTCAGGCTTAAGACTCTCTCAAATACAGTATAACTATTCTAGAGAAAATGAGTCTGATGAAAATACCACTGTTGTGGCATTCCAGTTCATCAATGATTTGAATCTAGCAGTAACAGATAAGCTTCAGGAATGTGCAAACAAAAAAGAACAATGGCTTAAAGATAATGGAGTCCTTCTACTAAAAGTTAACGGTAACTCATCCATAAATGTAAAAGAACCTGTGGAATTTAAACCAAAAGATGAAGAGGAAGAACCTTTTTTAGGTGAGAATATACTGTAGATTAGTTTATTCTTGGTTAGCAACCATTCCCAGGAGAGCAAATTGAACAAAAGTACCACCAGTCACGGTGACGGTTTTCTTTTGTCAAGACCACCAGCATGGTAGCCGTTTCTTTTGTTTAATTCACTCTCCTGGGAATGGTTGCAATCCATGTATTACAGCGGTTCTCAGTCACACGTGCACCACTCACATAAAAAGCCCCGCTAAAAAACATGAAGTTGGTGGACATCAATCAAACTTTGTTTACAAGACGCATGGTGTTTTTACTTCAGTCGGGCTGTGAAACATGTCTGAATCCAACGAAGAGGTTGTTGTAGGAATTCAGACATGTTTTGCAACCCGACTGAAGTAAAAACACCATGCGTCTTGTAAACACAGTTTGATTGACGTCCACCAACTTCACGTTTTATAGCGGTGCTTTTTATGCGAGCGGTGCACTTGTAACTGAGAACTGCTGTAATGTTGCTGTTGTTTTGTTTTTATATTTTACTGTATAAATTTTGGATTTTTTTTTTTTTTTGTGAGATAACATTTTGTTAATATTTCATGTTTCACAGCAAGTATGAAACTTGAAACTGAAAATACACAACACAAACTAAGCTGGTCACAACGTCACAGACTGAATCAAATTAGTGCAATCTTCTTTTGTTCTGTATTGGCTAGCCCTGTGTTCATGTTGGAATACAATAGAGTTTTAACATGTACATGAGAGGCCATCCAGATAAGAACAATTATAGTATAGTGCTGTTATTAAAAGTTGTTGTTCCCCTTTTTTGATTGTGTGTAATATATTATTTTTATTTGGTGCTTTGCAAGACAGTTATTTTTAGTTTTTTAATTTTCAAGATACATGTAGAAGTAATTTGAAGTTTAAACTTATGCAAATCAGAAAATACAACAGTATAGTGTTGTATCATCTTTATGAGATATACAACCTCCTACGTGCTTATAATTTATTTTTACATCACATTACACTACACTACGTACACTGCACTACACTACACCACTACTCCACTTCATGCCACACTACACTACACCACAGTTATACACTACACTAGTTACTATACACATACTACACTACACTACACTACACTACACTACACTACACTACACTACACTACACTACACTACACTACACTACACTACACTACACTACACTACACTACACTACACTACACTGCACTGCACTGCACTGCACTGCACTGCACTGCACTACACTACACTACACTACACTACACTACACTACACTACACTACACTACACTACACTACACTACACTACACTACACTACACTACTACACTACACTACACTATAAACACTACACTACTACACTACACTACTACACTGTTACTGCACTACAATGCACTACAATACACTGCACTTCAATATGTACACTACACTGCACTACACTACACTGTCACTACACTACACTACTACACTGCACTGCACTATATACTACATGACTGTACACTACATCACACTACACTACATCACATGAACATTACACTACATGACTGTATACTACACTACACATTACACTGCACTACACTACACTACACTACACTACACTACACTACACTACACTACACTACACTACACTACACTACACTACACTACACTACACTACACTGTCACTACACTACACTACATGACTGTATACTACACTACACTACATGACTGTATACTACACTAC
Organism: Metridium senile; assembly: GCA_949775045.1. NCBI lineage: Eukaryota > Metazoa > Cnidaria > Anthozoa > Actiniaria > Metridiidae > Metridium > Metridium senile. Next base: position 13,950,845 of record OX459104.1, read on the forward strand.
ACTACATGACTGTATACTACACTACACAACATTACACTGCACTGCACTGCACTACACTACACTACACTACACTACACTACACTACACTACACTACACTACACTACACTACACTACACTGTCACTGCACTACACTACACTACACTACATGACTGTACACTACACTACACTATACTACACAACATTGCACTGGACTGCTACACTATTACACTATATCCTACACTGCACTGCACTGCACTACACTACACAGTTTTACAGTCTTGTTGTACACTAAATGCTATACACATACTACACTACATTACATTTTATTAATATTAAATACTAGAATATAGATATTAAATTTTATCCCTGTTTTTACTGGAAAACTCCCAAGCCTGTTTGATTAATTCAATGGTGAAAATGTTTGAATTGATTGTAAATTATTTTGTATTTAAAATTTAGCAATGAAACCAGAGCTGCAGCCATACCATGCCAAAAATATGGTTGATATCATACTTGTGGTTGAAATGCCACACTCTGTCAAACCAAGTTGCTGCAAACAAGTTTTAGATGAGTGCCAGTTGGCTATAAATATCTTGGCTGAAACTCATTTAAAGGGACAAATTGATATGAAACTTGCAGTTGTTCATTTTGAAAATGGCTCCATTGCATCAACTGATCCAGCTTGTATAATACAAAACTTTTGTAATGATTTCTCTGGTGTGAAAAACAAGCTGAAAGAGAAGGTGTTTGGCTCTAAGAAAGGTGACCGTTCTGGCATGGGTGCAGCATTAGCGAAAGTGTTGGAGTTATCAAGAAATGGATCAATGCGTGAAGAGGCGTCAAAAGTCTGCATTATGACAAGTAAGATACATAATTTTATATGTACATGTATGACAAATACACCTAATTCAAGAAAGGTTGACAGGGCGAATGGCGATTGGTGATTGTACGGGTGGCATGGGTGGCCTAGCGGTGAGAGCACTGACCTCTCACCGCTGTGGTCCAGGTTTCGAGTCCCGGCTCGGGCATGGATTATATGTGAGTTGAGTTTGTTTGATGTGTTCTTCTCTCCTATGCCACAAGGGTTTTTCTCCGGGTTATCCGGTTTTCCTCCCTCCGCAAAAATGAACATGTGAGCAGAGTTGTGTGCAAAATATTTAACATACAATGTAGAGGTAGTGAGTGTGAGTGAGTCTCCCCGATTAGTAGGGCACACTATGTCCAGCTAGAAGATTGCTCAAGACTTTAAAAAAGTGATTTATTTATTTTATTTAAGGAACTATGGGTAATACGAATTCCTTCTTATTCATTTCTAAATTACCCAAACAATGCCTCCCTCATTCAGCAAAACCTTGAAAACACCTATCTGAGGTCATCGCTGAACAGTGTTTGAGTATAATTTAAAATGGAATAAGAAGAAATTTTTATCGCCCACATTCCCTTTCATTCAAGCAATTCATCACCCGTCAACCTTAGAACTTTGAATTAGGTGTATATACAATTTGCATAATGGTGTCATTTTTCATCCTTCCAAACCATACATTTCCTTCTATTTTTAGGCATTTTAATGAGGTTGTATCTTGGAGGTTTATAGACTTGAGTAAATTGGTACATTTTCAAATAGGAATTAACTATCACTGTTGTCAGACAAGTATGTGTCAGCGAATTTTATCCTGAAGAATTAGAAAATGAGACAGCGTGCTCTATCGAGAAATAATAGAATGAAATTTGTAACACCGTAAAAAATATTGACTTCTTTACTGGCGTTTCTAGCTTTAGCCTTTGGTCGGAGTGACGTCCCTTTTACTCAGATGAAGGGCTAAAGCTTGAAATGTCAGTAAAGTTAAGTCAACAGTTTTTACAGTATAACAAAGTTCATTCTATTACCTATCATTTATTTATTAAACCTATCTGTTTTAAGGTTTTCTTCCAAAAGAGCAAGATTTAGACCATTTCATGTGCCCTGATAATGACATCATTAAGCTGTCACATTTACTGGCGAAAGTTGAAATTCCATTATATGTTCTTGGTGTACATGAAAAGGAGATTGGGAACCAGTCAGGCAATATTGATGTAGAAGAGTATTTCTTACCTGGAGTCACACACATTGGTGGAGGAGGGTATTTTACAATTACAAAGAATCAGATAGCACAAATGAATAAGGTATAGTTGAAACAATAGCCTATATAGCAAGCATTTTTGTGAGGAAGGAGTAATGTTTGGGGATAGCTGTGTTATTCATTTACAGTCCTGTGCAACCACCTTACCATGGCCACCTAATTAAAGTTTTGTACAAGTTAACCAATCAGAAAGCGAGAATTTGACACACACCAAATGACAAATGGTAAACACTTTAATTTTTGAAATGTTCAAAGCGAAGACAAGAGTGAAGTTTATAAGTGTATGAAAAACCTCCCAGGATGTTTAGATTTGAAAAGGTGTAGCAAATAAAGAGAAGAGAAACTTTTGAATGCTAAGCTAACTTTAATTGGTTGGCCACAGTAAGGCTTGTTATGCTGTAAGATTTTGTGCAGACATATTGATAACAGCTATCACAAAACAATTAGCCCCTCCCTACCCCATATGATACACCTTAGAAATTACTACATACATGCAAACCGATTGCCAATATCACCAAAAAAAATTGTCAACAATTTTTGTGCAAGATTGTAGACCATAGGAGCGATAGGTCACCCAATTTATTCATGTTTATATCTAATGTTATTGTGGTGATCTGGTTTCAGGTAATTACTGCTATTGTAAACAATGAGGTATCCATTGAAAACTTTGGTGAAACAAATGCTAAAGTGTTCAAAGATGCACTGGACAACAATTTTGGAGATGTTAACGTTGACCTCCTGGCTAAACACCTTGACAGTGATCTACGTTTCCAGCCACTGAAGGAGATAACCCGTGATGTACAATTCCAGCCACTAAAGAACATCGAAAAGCTCCAACATGGTGTACTACATGATATAGCAAAACGTGTAGCCTTTTCTGATGATATAGCTGAAGCTATTGCGACAATAAGAAGTATGAAGAAAGAACATTTCAATTATTCCTCGCAAAATAGAGGTGCTCCTCTTTCTCACTTGCTCCTTCACGGGCCTTGGCCAAAGATCATTTATCAAGATTCAAAACAGGAGATGGAAGAAGATGTATTAGTCGCAGGAGGAGGAGGATATGACGGAAATGAAGAGTCAAAGCAAGCTGATGTTCTACCTAGAGCAGATGTGGCCAAGATGCCTCAGAATGTTCAAGAGAAGCTTTCCCCAGAACAAATTGATCACCTTGCAGATCTTGAGATGGCTGGCCGCATAGTCAGACGCTACTTCTATAGGATGGCCTACTACAAGAAAAAACCTTGAAGAATATTATAACTTTCAAACAATGTTCATAGGTTAAGTATAAATTGATTCCATGGCACTTTCGCTTTTGGGGACCTTATGTTAATTGTATTCCCATGCTTTCAAGCAACTTGCTCTTTTCCATGGTAAGTAAAAAATGTTAAAGTGCAACTCATATATAATAATACTTTCTGTATCGATTATACATGAACGGAATATAGTTGAATTGGAATATTTCTTGATTTAAGTGATGCATCTTTAAGATATTTAAGGGTTTATTTTATACTTGCAATATGTTAATGACTGTGACTTTTTCAGGCTCACTCAAACAGTATCAAAAAGACATCATAATTAGAGTTAAACGTAAATTTGGTGTGTAATAATGACCAGTATTTGGTATAACCATGATTAAAACAAGTACATTACATGCAAATGCCTGGTATGACGTCACAGTCATTAACATATTGGAAGTATAAAACCCTTATAACTTCATTAAAAACTCATCACTTAAATCAATAAATATTTCACTACTCAACTATTCACTTCATGTAGAATCGATACAGAAAGTATTGTATTAGGGGTGAGGTGCACTCTAAAGACTGGAAGGAGCAAATGTGTCATGGATTTATAACTTTTCTAGACAAGTGTCAGTACCCATTGGACACAGATATAGAGTTTGAACTGTAAACTGAAGTCTAGAGTGCTGTGTCACGCTCATTGGACATGAATTTAGAGTGTAGACATGCATGCAGAATTGAAGTTGCATTAGCATGATCATCATTGCTTTGACATTTGCACTAAAGTATACAACGTATTATTATATATAATAATAATTATATACAGCTATTTTAAAAACGTTGGATAGTGAATAGTGTGTTACAAGACCAAAGGGCATTGTGGGTTTCATTAATTTGAAATAATATTTGAAATGTAAGGATGATTTAATTATGTTGCTAGTATATTGTTTTGGAATAAATGCACTGAAAGAAAATAATTAATTATTATTTGTTTTACTTTATACATGTCAATATAATATGCCCCAGAATGCATTTTGGTCTTGGAATGTACTATTCAGTATGTACTATCAGTATTCAACGTGTTTTGAAATAGCTGTATATACACACTATGAGCTTCTGATCTGTATGGATATACAATGATGAGTCAAAGACGAGCCAATCATATATCATACCACAGATCAGACGTATAGAGCAAAAGCATTAGAACCATGAAATAAAAACAAAATAGTTACTAACTAATAGTTCTTATTTAGCGACTGTTATAGTTACTATAAAAGACAAGTAAAGTTTTAATGAGGTATTGTTTCCTTTTGTATTTGATGTTTCTGGTTGAGTGATACTGAATAAATAGTCACTAAATAGAAACTATTAGTTAGTAACTATTTTGTATTTATTTCATGGTTCTTAATTGTGCTTTCTCTCTATTGTGTAGTTGTTCTTATGAAACTCCAAATTAAGTTCTATCGTATTTAACTAAAATTTTTAATATCAATTGAAAGTAAATCTGACTGAGAAAATTCAAGTTACTTAGAACAGGTTCCCATTTAAATCTGTACTTTCCCATTTAAATCTGTACTAACTTATGCAAATTGTGTTGATGTGTGCTAAACACACAGATCAACCAATCAGAGTATATTATTTCTGAAGTGAACTTCTCTGATTGGTTGATCTGTATGTTTAGCACACATCAACACAATTTGCATATTAAAGTACAGATTTAAATGGGAAAGTACAGATTTAAATGGGAACCTGTTTTAGAAACTTGAATGAATCTGTATTAGATATACAACCTACTCCATAGATTTCTTTTGATAATTTCTCATGAATTATTCATGAGTTTTATCAGTCAGAATAAGCACAGGATTGCAAAATACAATACAAATCTTATCAACATTTTCACTATGAAGTATGTGTAACTTAGCATAAATTATGAAAATTATATCTAGAATAGGGGCATAAAGCAATGCTCTAGCACATATATGATTAAGAAGAAGTACAAGGATTTTGATAAGTGAAAATAGGCAAAAATATTAATATTAGAATAGGATATTTTTACAGTATTCAATAAGCACAAGTATATAGGTTCCAATCATTATTATTTTGAATTGGAACAGGGGTATAGTTTGATATATACTAAAGTGCATTGACAATAGAATAAGCAAGTACAATTATTATAAGAATAATCTAGCTATAGGACTGGAGGAAAGGAAAATGTCATGAATACCTCAATATCGATAATCAGTGGAACCCTGCCTTACAGCCACCCTGCTTAATACGGCCACCCTGCCATTGCGGCCAGTTTTTTAGGTCGATCCCCACAAAATGCATGTCCATACGTTTCCTATAAAATTTACCTGCTTAAGGCGGCCACCCCATTAATAAGGCCCTTTTGGACTGCAGTACCTTCGGTGGCCGGATTAACTGGGTTCCACTGTATATGATATTGAGGTCTGATCTGACTCGGGATCCATAAAAATGTTGCAAGTTTCTGGACAGAAGGATTATTAATATATATGGTACTGAAGGGATTTTGAAGGCAAAAGAGGGATTATACATGATTTTCTAGACAATCCAAGACAAGGGGTTCTTAGCTGGCAACCAGCGGCCCTTACATTTTTTAGTACAGCTGGGCAAACATTAACAAAATGCTCTAAAATCACCCAGTATTATACACTATAAACACATTTAACAACAACACGTACAGGTTTACAGCGAAAATCGTTGCATCGCAACCCCCTTAGTTCAAAACTTTGGTTGCATTTTGGTCTTTTCTTATCAACTAGCCTGCGTAGCTAGCGTTTCTTTTGGGGGGAACGGGAGAAAGTTGTTTTTTGGGATAGCTGTGTTACAGATATGGCCGCGCGAAACCTAAGACATTATAGGTTTCGCACGGCCATATTGGTAACACAGCTATCCCAAAACAACCAAAAAAGCAACTTTCTCCCGTTTCCCCCCAAAAGAAACGCTTGCTACGCAGGCTACTTATCAACTTATCAACTTAATTTGGAGGGGGAGCTTAATTACAGAAACTTAAATTGTAAACTGATTGGTTAAATAATTTGATTTTGGGAAGCTCCGCCTCCAGACTAATTGACGGATCAGAAGAAACCAAATTTAAATTGATTTTCGCTGTAATGTATCTTCAAATTTATTCCACTAATAAATATGTACTTTTAATATTATTTTGTCTCATATAATAACTGTAAAAATAGATGGTTTGAGCTGCCTAATTGCTCAGAAGTTCTAAACTAAAGAAAATGTCTCTATACTAATTGATTAATTGCCTATGATAATTATATAATGTGTGACTGCAAAATTAAAATGCGCCTAGTTTTAAAACAGCATTTCATACCTATTTGTATAAGACCTCGCGTACACCTGGTCACATATGACCTTGTCGATCAAAAAAAATCTAAGCATAGCGAAATAAAATGCCAGCTAGAATTCAAAAGAGAAATGTAAAAATAAGCATTTATCCAAAACATTTAGCTTTTAAATGTCTTGTAAGATGAATCTCTCGGCATTATTTTGAAATGTCTAAAAATTGCAAGAGTTTGTATGGTTGGTATATTGGCAAGCCAAATATACTCACCAAAGTTATTAAAAGTCTTTCATTGACAGTTCTTATTTGGATATATTCTTTGGAAGAGCGACGAACAGGCCAAATCGCAAATATTGAATAAGAAAACAAGGAATAATTAAGATAGTTTCAACTTGAACAAAAATATGTAATTATTTTATTTCATTCTCCATACCCACCCACCCCTCCCTTCTACATAATTTTTTCACGTGATTACTCGAAATTCCTGGAACCTAACTTCATTTCGCTATTGGGACCATCCCCGGAAAAATGTGATTCTTCCTTGATTGAAAACTGCTTTTCTTTTTCTTTTCGTTATTAATAGTCAGCTTTTAGACTGTTTTGATTCTAAACTACTTGATTTAGGGATTCTAAACGAACAGATTACTCACTTATTTCACAACTGTTTCGATGGAAACAGTATGATTGCAGCTCTTCGGATTCGACATGGCATCTGTCTCCGTCGATGATTGTATAAATGGTTATAAACTTTTGAGTCCATTTAACGTATTTATCAATCAAATTGCTCATGAAATTGCTATACTCGAGGTTAAAATTTTCAAATCATTGCTGACTGGTTTAGTTTCACCACGTCTTATCGATCAAATTGACACCGAGAAAGTCGGTTCTGCTGTGGACGTATTTTCTATATTGCAGCGTCATCGTAAAATTTCCGCTAACAATCTTGAACTTCTAAAAGAATTACTCAAAGCAGTAGGTAGTTGGGCATTGCTGGAGAAAGTGGAGGAGTTTGAGTGCCACTGGAAGACAGTCACAACCTTGGATGATGCAACAACAGCTCAGATGGAAGTCATTCAAAAAGGTATTAAGTTTTATAAGTTCCTATTATCGCGCACATCCTATTATCGTGCTTTTCGTAAAAAATAATATATATCTTCTAGTCTGCGTAAAATTTTATTGAAAAAAGTGGGCCAAAAAAGTTGGTTGCAACAGAATAATTAGCCATAATTGTTTTAATTAATTTTGAAGCAGTTTTTTAGAAGATATATATTATTTTTTTACGAAAAGCACGATAATAGGATGTGCACGATAATAGGTACAACCACCATCATGGTACTAAGTTATGTCGATTGTGAAATCGTTGTTGCAAAATGATTCGTGTTATCTATGTTTTCTGTTATCTATTTTTATAATAACTATCAATTTACTTGCTATCATTACAATTATGGTGCCTTTAGTCGACCGTTTATAGTTGACATGTACCACCTAAAACTACTAGAAAAGTTAGTTGTAGTTTAAAATGGCGGCATGTCTGCAAATCTGGGGGGAGGGGGTGGGGCTTTCATTCAAAATTAAACTATTGATGAGTAAGATTCTAAGAAGAATAAACTAAATATACCATGATAGGCATATAACAACAACAACAACTTTATTCTAATTTTCATTTTCTACATTACACAAATAATTGCTATCCGCAGTTAGTTAACAACTATTTCAAGGCGGAAGTACTAGAGTGGTAATGTGTGACGTCAGTTGCCATGGATTCTGGTTCCAAACAGTAACTTTTCAGCACACATTTCTATAGAGGAACAAAAGAAATATGGTTGATCGACTTTAGTTTGGAACAAGTTTCCTTGACTACTGACAATAGGTGACGTATTCACTTCAGTACTCTATTAAGAAAAAATTAAATCAAAGTATAATTAATAAAATTAATTCAACTATAATATTAAATACAAATATAATTAAATATAAGTAATTTAATAATAGAGTATGTGTAAGTGTGATTTAATACAAAATTATAGAATTATAAGAAGAAAAATAATAAACGAAGAACAATAAAATTACATATTAAGTTTAATATTGAATAAGTTTTCAGGTAAAATATGTACTGAAATTGAGGAATAATGGAGACAAACATGCAAAGAATAGGTTGTATAATTTATATACAAAACAAAACGACAACAAAGGCGTTTTTTTGAGTAATTTAGAGTGTAATTAACATATTTTATTAACATTAAGTTACTTAATACAATGAATGGAAACTAGTGAGTAAACTAGTATAGGATGCGTTGGTGTTTGATATAAACGATAGGTATTATAATGAAATTTGTAACACTGTAAAAAATGTTGACTTATTAACTTTACTCCAACGAAGGGCTAAAGCTCGAAACGTCAGTAAAGTTAAGTCAACATTTTTTACGGTGTTACAAATTTCATTATATTACCTATCTTATATAATAAAATGAATGATTTGGTCAATATCTAGTATATACTAGTCATAAGCTAGTTCTAAGATTTTTAGCAAAATGCGTCTAATTTTGGTTTCAAAAGTTTGTGGACCTAAGCAATAATCAATACCAAAGGTCCAAGGTTGTAGTTACTTCTGGTTGTGCAATTATTATACTTAATATTAACAACCTTAATAATTGATTGGCTCAGCAGATTTTTTTTTAAAAGTCAAAGGTTTTGAACAGAATTTACATACACTGAATATTGTTCAAGAAAACCATCTGGTTTCAAGGGTACTAACTAAAGATGTTCCCATCAATTCTTAACAGTGGTGGTAAATTAAGAGATATAGAGGATATTTATTACATGGGCAAGCGGAGATACCGATTTTATCTTCAAGTGTTGAAATGATCTTTCTTTTTTTGAGAGATTTTCAACACTAGAAGATTAAATTTTTATCTCCAAGCGACCATGTAATCTGTTTATTATATAATTATCAATGTAAATAAAATAAAACTTTTTTCAACACAATAGGTTTCCGTATTAAGCTGTGTACAACCATAGCGATGATATCTTCACATGTGAAAATTTTCACATGTGAAAATTTTCACATGTGAAGATATCAAATTTTTGAAACAGAGAAATATAGGTATTTCATTGACAATTATATATAATATAATAAAATATTTTATTACTATCACCTTTTTGTCCAAAATTGTTTGGCAATAATTTACTTATTAGACTTTGAAGTGAATATGAGTTAATAATAACTTAGAAATAGTAATTAACACAGTTATTTTTCACTAATCTTTAGGTTGCACCTGCAATGCATAATTCACCAAAAATACCACTTCATTTTCCATTGTTGTGTTCTTCCATTGTTGTGTTCTTGCACTGTTCCATTGTTGTGTTCAAGTAAATTATGTTCAACTTGAAATAACTTTTGTTGCTTAATTTTATCTAATGTTTTAATTAACAAATTGAATGTATACTAAAAGAATCATTGAATTCAGGTTTTGTAATATCAGGCTGAGAATAATTAAGGTCTCGGGAAGTGTAGTCAGCCTAGCTTCCACCCTCTTCTGGTTATACATGTCTCGACGCTGATTATTCAGACTGGATATCACAAAAACCTCATCCAATAATTGTTTTTAGTATAAATACAAAGGTGATTATAAAAAATCGCGCACTCTGATTTGTTTGTTATCTCGGATTATCAGCCGATAATCACCTTTTCGGACAAAATGGCTGCCAGTAATCGTTGTGTCACTGTTAGCGAAGATGAAATTGAAAACTTTAAAGAAAATGCTGTCCCAAAATTGCATGACTAAAGAAGCTACAAAGTTTGGTGTCAAGCTATTTACATGTAAATGTATCATAGTAAATTTTCATGTTTCTTTTTTTTGTCATTATGCGAGACAATTTTTATTACAATGTGACACTTTCACATGACGGTCGCACTATTAAAAAATAAAATATTTTCACTTTCAATGCTGCTTAGCTTCCTTCTTTCTTTTTTGAAATAATCACCTTTGTATTTATACTAAAACGATTATTCACCTCATCAGTAAATATTCACCGATAATCACTTTGCCTTCGGCAAATAATAATTGTTAAATAATCACTTGGGTATTTATACTAAAGGTATTTATTCTTTCTTTTTCAGTTTCAGACATAGTGGAGCTGTTCTTAGTTTTGGCCTGTGAAAAACAGTCCCTTTCTAAGAAACAAATCAGCCTTTTGAAAGACAAAATCAAGGATGCTACAGGGTTAAAGCCTACTCAACTACAACATAATTATTCAAAGGAAAATGTGCCTGATAGAAGTTCCACAGTGGTGGCATTTCAATTTGATGATAATTCGCAAGGAAAGATAACAGCCAAGCTTCAAGAAAGCGCTACCAATAAGGAACCGTGGCTCAAAGATAATGGAGTTATTCTACTTAAGGTTAATGGTAACTCATCAGTTAACATAAGAGAACCTCTGGAATTTGAACCAAACATTTTTCAGGAGGAGAGTGTTGTAGGTGAGAATTAATTAATGTTAGACTTTATTATGCCTGCTGTTTGTTAAAAAAAAATCCCAAAATCTTTTCCGAAGTATGGTAATGGGCTTTTGAAATGCGCACAGTAACGTTAACGAAGCATCTGTATATTATCATACTTCGGAAATGATTCGTAGGGCAGCCAAGCGCGGTGAAATCATGCAAATGGTGTGAAGAAATGTCTTGTTGTGCCAAACATCAAACAATAGAACTCCCAGAGCACCAAATCTTTAAGCAGTATCTCAACATTACTCAACTTTGCATCTACATTAGATACCTTTAAAACTTCCTAATGAACATGAAAATCAGAGACATTACGAAACATTTATAGCTTGAAGCCCTCATAAAGTTTTATTAAACACAAATAGGCGAGCTTTACGATTTTCATATTTTTTGTGACATTTGTATACAAAACCACGAAAAAAGTAAACATTGGATTTTTGGTCTGGCTCATATATTTTACGTTTTGAGAAAATCATATGGCTTGATTGCTATCTAATTGCCATATAATGAGCAAGAGATATAGGAGAAAAGAACGAACAATGATTTTTGCTAACAGATACCCAAGAAATAATAAAGTTTTCAATACAAAATCTATTGTTTAGATTTTGCGTAAATTATCCGCTTAAGTTTATAAATCATTTAAACAATCCTCAATATCTTGCAATCCATCTAATAAATTTTGATAAAACTTTCCACAACTGGGGGCAAACATTCAAGGTGTAAGCAGCATGAAGCATTTTGCCAGAAAATGACTTTAAAGGCTAATATTGGATTCAAGGCTAAAACATAATATATTTCATAAATATCAATTGAATATTATGTCCGATTTCTCAAAAAAACATCCTAAATCATAATTCAGTCTTCATAAAAGAAATGTGTTCAAGTGGATTTGAAATTAAACCCAACGCGTTTTTATACTGGAGCTTCAAATGCGGACGGTACTCACGAAAAATTATTGGGTTGAACCAACTTTAAATTTTCATTATTTCAATGTCTCATGTTGAATGGCCAATGTCTTTTCTAATGTAAATTTGTGAATTAATTTAGGCTACGTTTACATGGTACTGGACGAATTTTCAAATATTCAACCTGCAAAATCGAGGACAATCTTTAGCTGGCCCAGTCAAAAAGTTGACTGGTACCGTGTCAACATGCAGTTTGACCGGTCAAAAATTTGTTCAGTACCTTGTAAAATTTACACTAAATGTAGCCATAAACAGATGTTAAAACCATGCACTGACAAACCTTACAATGGCCTGGTTCGGATGGTCTTGTCTGAACAGAATGAAAATATTGATCGGTTCTGTGTAAACAGCATGTCCAAAATTCACCCGGTACTGTGTAAACTTATCCTTACAGTAATAATAATGAAATTGTGTTTCAGATATAGAAATGAAAACAGATCTGCAACCATGCCATGCCAAAAATGTTGTCGATGTCATACTTGTCGTTGAAATGTCACACTCTGTAATGCCATTTAGCTGCAAACAAGTTTTAGAACAGTGCCAGTTTGCCATCAAAGGTTTGGCTGAAACCCATGGAGAGAAACCCAAGCTTGACATGAAACTTGCAGTTGTCCAGTTTGGAAATGGCAAGTGCTCTCTTACATCAACTGATCCAGCATTTATAATACAAGACTTTTGTACAGAATACTTTGATGTGAAAACAAAGCTAATAGACAGGGGTAGGTGTGGGCTGAAAGAAGGTGGTCATTCTGGCATGGGTGCAGCATTAGCTAAAGTGTTGGAGTTATCAAGAAATGGATCAATGCGTAAAGAGGCATCAAAAGTCTGCGTTATGACAAGTAAGATACATATATGACAAAAATACACCGTTTGCATGATAATGTCATTTTACATTTCACTAGCCTGTAATAATTATATTCTTTACAATTTGACTACAGCCTGTTAACTTTTTTTAATTGTTTCAATTGTTTGATAATGTGTACATATCCCTTCAAATACTGTGAGCTGTACATGTAGTTAATAAACGAGCAGGAGTGTTTTATCAGGATTTCAAAAACTCATTAATAATTCATGAGAAATTTTTAAAAGAAATTGTAACCGTGACGAGTGTTTTAACTGAAGATATAGATTCACCCTAATTTACATAAACTTTAACCTTAATTTTCTCTAATAAACTTTCATAAATCCTTGATTTTTTTTACAAAAACACAAAATATAGGTTGGAGTTTTTGAAGTCGTTCAATAAACTCGCACACCGTGTTTTATCAGGTTTAAAATCACTTGGCTTCACCTCGTGGTTTTAAATCCTGATAAAACACTCCTGCTCGTTTATAAAGGATACTTATAACCACGAGGCGAAGCTAAGTGCTTTTAAACCTGATAATGATCTGAAAAGGTCATATTGATTGATTGATTCCTTTTTTATTTCGATCTATTCATCATTCATTTACAGTAAAAACCCGCATATAAGAACAAGTGGGTTAAGAACCCCTTAGCCTGAATTTTGGCGTTTTAATTACAATGTAAATAAGAACACAATCAGCCTGAAAAATTAAGAAGTGTTCATAAAAAAATAAGATAAATATTTATGTGCTAGACCTGTATTGCAGTAATAGAGTTTAATCCAATTCAATTTTATTATAATTATTATATGGATTACAGTTTTACCAATAGCAGACTCCAAGCCTGACCTGACAATAATTTATTTTTCTACTGTTTTGATATTATTATTGCAGTCAACATTTTTGAACTGACACATTGATATCATCTACATGTATTGGTAGTCTATATAGTAATATATATTTTAGAAACATTTATTTTAAGAACACCTTAAGAACACCTTCAGGCTGATTTTTCAGTAAACACCTGTTAAATAAGAACAAAATCAGCCTGAAAGTTCTCCAAAAATGGGTGTTCTTATATGCGGGTTTTTACTGCATTTCATCATTTACTTAAATGATATATTATTATATGATTCTTATTTTAAATTGTTTGTTCAACCATCCTTCCTCTCATGTAGTCATCCATTAATATATTTATTAAACTATTTGTTAAATCTGTTTTAAGGTTTTCTTCCAAAAGAGCAAGATTTAAACCATTTCAAGTGCCCTGATAATGACATCATTAAGCTCTCAAATGAACTAGCTGAAGTTGAAATTCCATTATATGTTCTTGGTGTACATGAAAAGGAGATTGGGAACCAGTCAGGCAATAACGATGTAGAAAAGTACTTCTTACCTGGAGTCGCCCATATTGGAGGTGGACGGTATTTTACAATTCAAAAAAGCCAGATCAAATGCATGAAAGAGGTACTGGTCAAAAGCACCTATAATAATAATAATTTAACCTATAATAATAATAATAACTAGACGCTCTACGAGCGTGAAGTCGGGCTTGTCATAAAATCAACACAGGAGGCTAAACAATTCTACGTTTGGCTTCCTGTGTTCGTTCCCAAAGCATCATGGGTTACGCGACATGACAGATAGATAGATACATAAATTGACTAAAAGGTAAACCTAGAGTCTGGCCCTCTAGCCTGACTAATAATTCACCTGTCAACTTAGTCTCCTGCTAATATTGATTGTGTAGAATGATGAAATGTTGATTTTTTTTGGGTGGAGGGTACTGAAAACCCTAGTCCTCATGGCATGGAAGGGAACAACACAATCAAACAAACTTGGCTGACATATAACCAATGCCTCAAACCTCTTGACTCAGACTCACTACCTTCACATTATATATTCTAGCACTCAACTCTGCTCACATGTTAATTTTTGCAAATGAAGAAATATGGGATAACCCGGAGACAAAATCCTTGTGACATTTGAGAGAATACTCGCATAAAACCCATGGCTGAGTTGGAACTTGAAGCTACAGTCTTGGACAAAAATGTGACAATATGTGATCTTTGAATAAAAACTGCACAAAAACCTATTTTGGTCAAAAATCCCCCCCCCCCCCCCCCAATCAATGTTGCATGAGGGCTTCAACATAGTTGAACCCAACCATACCAAGATAGACCAGGGGGAGGGGGAGGGGGAGTGAGGGCTGGAGGGCACCCAGTTGGAGTTTGATTTATGTAAATAGTTATGACTTGTAAAAAAATTGTCAACCATTTTTGTCCAAGATTGTAGACCACTAGGAGTGATAGCTAGGTCACCCACTTCATTCATGTTTATATCTAATTTTATCGTTGTGATCTGGTTTTAGGTTATAACTGCTATTGTTAGAAATGACGTATCCATTGAAAACTTTGGCGAAACAACGGCTGAAGTGTTCAAAGATGCACTGAACAACAATTTTGGTGATGCCAACATTAACCGCCTGTCTAAAGACCTCGACCAAGATCTACGTTTCAAGCCACTGAAGGAGATAAAAAAACTCTGCAATGATGGTCAACTGCTACAACCTGTGCACCATATTGCAGAACGTGTTGCTTTAGCTGATGATGTGGGTGATGCTATAGAGGCCATAAAACGCTTTTATGAAAATAAAACAAATATCAAGTCCCGTCTGAGAGGTGCTCCTCAATGTCGCTTGTTACTTGACAGGCCATTATTAAAGGGGGGTATATTTGGCAAAGATCCAAAACAACAAATAGAAGAACAACTACTACACGAAGAAGAAGAAGAAGAAGAAAAGGTCAAAGCAAAGCAAGGCAAAGCGGCAGTTCCACATAAAGCAGATGTGGCAAAGATGTGTCAGGATGTTCAAGAGCAGCTCTCGCCACAACAACTCAATCACCTTGCTGACCTTGAAATGGCTGGTCGTATAGTCAGACGCTATTTCTATAGGATGGCCTACTACAAGAAAAAACCTTGAAGATTTGTATAACTTTCAAACAATGTTCTTAGATCAAGTATAAATTGATTCCATGACACTTTCACTTGACCTGCCTTATATTAATTTCATTTACCAAGCTTTCAAGCAACTTGCTCGTCTTCGGGGTAAGTATAAAAATTTCAAAGCTGAAGAAACAAACTTTTCATGGTTTTATAACTTGTCTAGAGTTGTTTAACACTCATTGGCAGATAAGAGTTAAGATTATTAACTTTAAACATTATTAGCAAAAGCATAAATCATTGCTTGGACATAAGCACAAGTATATGTGTTATAATGTAATATATACAACATGAGCGGCAGATCTGTATGCGATATACAAAGGCGAGTCTAAAAGAGGTAAATGCCCTTCAAATCAGCCGCTCATATTGTCTATACACCTATTTCAAAAATCATTGTTCCTGCCGAAGCTACGGTCTACACTCTAAAGCCTGCAAAGAATGCCGGTTACATGGACTTAATTTGTGATTCATTGCACATTTTTAAAGAAATATTTATATTTAATATATCTTATTCTACCACACAACAACTTGTTATGGTCGTATAACACAAACACGTACAATCAAAATATGCTATGAATAAATTGATAACAAGAGACAAAATTCCGACATCCTTTGCAGAAGTTATGTGTGGACTGTGGCTTTATTTGCGAAAAAGGGTATATTACATATGAAACTCCAAAGCTAGTTCTTTTATATTTGACTAAATTTTTCAAGATAGAAGTAAAACAAAATTCAATTAACAAACTTAATCAAATCAGGATGAATTTATATGAGATGTACAGCCTCTTGGTTGTGATTTCTGTTGTCATGATTTGTTTATCAATTTCTCATCAATTATTAATTCAATTCTCAATAATTATAAAAGAGTTTTATAAGAATATGCATGCAATTGCACAATACAATACAAACTTTATCAACATTTGCACTGTGGAGTGTTATATTAGCATAAATTATGGATATGGTAGTCCTTTTCATAGGTCTCATCCATCAACCTCAGCCTCGATAGCATGTTATATATTCTTTAGAATTTGACTACAGCTTGTGGTATTTTAAGGAATATATACACTTGAACAAATATACAAACAATTGAAGCTAGTTGAAACACTTCAAAATTCCACTGGCTATAGTAAAATATTAACATTAGAATAGGAAATTTTTATATATGGATTTTGAATTGGAATGGGGGTATAGTTTGATAAATACTAGAGTGCATTGACAATAGAATAAGCAAGTACAAATATAATAAGAATAAGCTAGCTATAGTACTGGAGGAAAGGAAAATGTCATACCTCAATATCAATATACAGTGGAATCCTGCCTTACAGCTACCCTGCTTAATACAGCCACCCCGCCATTGTGGCCAGTTTTATACGTCCCGACGAAATGCATGTCATTACATTTTCTATAAAATTTACCCACTTTTAAGTTCATAAGGCCCTTTTGGGCTGTCCCTTCGGTGGCCGGATTAACGGGGTTCCACTGTATATGATATTGAGGTCTGACTCAGGATCCATGAAAATGTTGCTGGTTTCTGGACAGAAGGATTATTAATATATCAGTTACTGAAGGGATTTTGAAGGCAAAAGAGGGATTAAACATGAACTTACATTTTTAAGTACAAGTGGGCAAACATTAAAAAGATGCTCCAAAATCACCCAGTATTACACTTAACACATTTTCTGTGTGACTCGCCATACCGTAGACACTTACAAAAACTTTTGATGGATTTTTGACATTATTTTGACTTGTTTTCATCTCAATCGACCAATCAGGTACAAGTATATATCGAGAGGTAGAGTTTATATCAAGAGGCGGAGACTTAAGAAACTTATATGTCACACTCTGTAATTGGTCCGATTGAGTTTTTGTAAGTGACTACAGTACGGTGAGTGGCACAGCAACAACAACACAGGATTACAGCGAAAATCGTTAAAAACTTTAGTTGCATTTTGGTCTTTTCTTATACCGTCAATCAACTTTGGAGGGAGAGCTTAATTACGGGAACTTAAATTGTAAACTCATTGGTTGATAATTTGATTTTGGGAAGCTCCGCCTCCAGACAAATAAACAGATCAGAAAAGACCAAAATTAAATTGATTTTTGCTGTAATGTATCTTCAAATTTATTTCAACAATAAATGTGTACCTTTAATATTATTTCGTCTCATATAATAACTGTAAAAATAGATGGTTTGGACTGCCTTTGTTTAGAAGTTCTAAACTAAAGGAAGTGGCTCTTCTAAATTGCCCATGATTAATTGTAAGCTGTGTGACTGCGCCTAGTTTTAAAACAGCATTCCACACATAATTGATAATGTAGGCCTTTTGAAAGACCCCACCTGGTCACGTGACCTTGTCAATCAAAAAATCTAAGCATAGCGAAATAAAATGCCAGCCAGAATTCAAAAGAGAAATGTTAAAATAAGCATTTATCCAAAAATTTTAGCTTTTAAATGTCTTGAAAAATGAATCTCTCAGCATTATTTTGAAATTTCTAAAAATTCCTAGAGTTTGTATGGTTGGTATATATTGGCAAGCCATCATGATATGCATGCTCACCAAACATGCTGAACCTAGCTCTGTTAATTTCAGGTGAGCATAAATATAAAGCAATTCTTATACCTAATGCTTAGTTGGACATTTTCTTAAGAAGAGTAACAAACAGGCCTATGACAAATATCACAAAAATTGAATAAATTTATAAGGAAAGGCGTAACATTTTTTCAATTCATGGATTTACTGTATTAAATATTTTATGTTTCAAGTTTGGAAAGAAAAGGGATATGAAAATAATTAAGATTGTTACAAGATGAAGAAAAATATGTAATTATTTTATTTCTCTTATTATCAGTTATTAATCCATACCCACCCACCCCTCCCTTCTGCATAAATTTATCACGTGATTACTCGAAATTCCTGGAACCTAACTTCATTTCCATATTGGGACCATGCATATGCCCGGAAAAATGTGATTCTTGCTTGATTGAAAACTGCTTTTCTTTTTCTTTTCGTTATTTATAGTCAGCTTTTAGACTGCTTTGATTCTAAGCAACTTGATTTAGGCATTCTAAACGAACAGATTACTCACTTTTTCACAACTGTTTCGATGGAAACAGTATGATTGCACTAGCTCTTCGGATTCGACATGGCATCTGTCTCCGTCCCCGATTTAAATCGTTATAAGATTTTGAATCGTTTTCAAGTATTTATCAATCAACTGGCTCAAGAACTTGTCATATTAGAAGTTAAAATTATCAAATCATTGCTGACTGGTGTAGTTTCACAGACTGTTATCGACCAAATTGACACCGAGAAGTCCAGAGCGGACAGTTGTGCTGTGGACTTATTTTCTGTATTGCAACGTTATCGTAAGATTTCCTCTAACAATCTTGATCTTCTAAAAGAATTACTCATAGCAATAGCTAATTTTGCATTATTGGATAAAGTGGAGGAGTTTGAGAAGACTGTCACAACCTTAGATGATGCAACACCAGCTCAAATGGAAGTAATACAACAAGGTAAGCTTATTATAACTTATTAAGTTAAGTTTTCATGTCGATTGTAAAATCGTTGGCACAAAATAGTGTTGTGTTAATCTATTGTTATAATACCTATCGATTACTATCATTTCAATTAGATTGCCTTTAGTCAAACCGTTGAATAGTTGAAATCACCTAATTTAAACTAATCTAAACTATTAGAAAAGTTTTTTTTATATATAGTTTAAAATGGCGGCATGTCTGCGAAATTATCTGTGGCAAGGGGGGGAGGGGGTGGTGCAAATATATATAAAGTAAACACCTTAGAGAAATTCAAAAGGGCAAGTTTTTGGACCTAAACGATAATCAATATCAACGGTCTTTAGTTACTTCTGGTTGTGCAATTGCCACTTTATTAATATTCACAACCTTGATTGACTCAGCAATTTTTTTAAAAAGTCAAAGGGTTTTGACTGAAATTACAAACACTGAATATTGTTGCTAGATACCAACACTTAGTCAAGAAAACCGTCTGGTTTCAAGAGCCGTACCCAGAGCTGCCAACCCCGGACGAATTCAAATCTAGAGTTCGGGATAAATCAGAAAAGGTCTGCCATTTTGATCGATAAACTCCAAATTTCCCCCATTTTGTTTATCTTGTCAAAAGTTCCGAACCAAAAAAAAAAAAACCTCCGTACATATAAAATAACGGGCAAATGTATCGATTTTATCTCTTATCCGGGAGATTTCAATCTTATCCGGGAGACCGGGAGACAAGGCTCAAATTCTGGAGAATCACGGATTATCCGGGAGGGTTGGCAGCTATGCATACCAGTCATGTTCCCATCAATTCTCAACAGTGTTGGTGAACAGATAATATTTTATCACCTTTTTGTCCAAAATTATATATCAATAATTTAAGGTTACTTACAGTGCTGCTAATTCAACCGTAGCCTGAGTATCAGGCCCTCTGGAGAGGGGAGGGGGAGAAGGACTGGGGAGAGGGAAGGAAGGAAAGGAGGGCCTGACACAAACGTATATCAGAAGCCGTGTTCAGCGTCCATAATATGGCCGAAACGCTGATTGGAAAAGAAAACAAAAGAGCCTCAACCGGAAATAACACAGTTGTTCTGTATGATCAATTCGCCATCTTGAAGTCTTTCGCTTGAGAGTTTATAAGCAATTTTAGAGAGTTTTTATATTTAAATGAATATCCCACTAAAGGAAGAAGAGTTTGAGATAGCTTTTCGGAATGCATTAAACTTTTTCCCGGGCATACATCCAAAGAAAGAACAAATCGAGTGCCTCAAAAGCTTGGTTGTCGATCAACAAGACGTTAATAAAAGTTAAATAAAAGTTTTATTTATCAAATCTTGCCAAATAATAAAATAGTGTGATTTAAACTTGTTGTCATTCAGTTGTTTACTATGAATGTTTTACACGAGTAGAGTTGTTTTGATAAATATTAGTAATGAGAAAAGTTAGTGACGATTTAAGCGAGCCGATTGAATAAGTATCAACGGCGTATAAAACAGTTTTCATTTGGTAACTCAACTTTTGAACCCAAGTGAAGTAATAGTTATAATTCATAGGTTTATTGAGAAAAATGAAGCAATAAAGACGATTATAATGAGTAAAGTTTTGTCGATAAACATCAGTGATAATAGGTGGTCAACATTCAACAGCCTTCATAATTTTTCACGTTTGAGCTTAAGAACAAAAGATATCTACTTTGTCTCCTTATTAGCCAATCAAATGATAGGCGAGAATTGACTTGACGGATCGTTTATGTCTTGTTCTTTTGTTCTTAAGCTCAAACGTGATTGGCTAATAAACTCGGGGTGGCCCCGGTTGAATTAGCAGCACTGTAATTATTGAATTTTGGTTTTGTGATATATCAGAATAATCAAGGTATCAGAAAGTTTAGTCAGCCTCGTTGATCTCTTCTGGTTGCACTTGTCTGAATCTTGATTATTCTAGATTGTCATAAAATATGATTACATTAATTGTATGTAATTCACAAAAAACCTTATCCAATGATTGTTTATTATCGCCTGTGTTTTTACATACTAAAGATGTTTATTCTCATTTTCAGTGGCAGACATAGTAAAGCTGTTCTTGGTTTTGGACCGTGAAAAACAGTCCCTTTCTAATAGACACATTGATCTTTTGAAAGAAAAAATCAAGAAAGCTTCAGGATTAAAGCTCGCTCAACTACAATATATCTCCTCAAAGGAAAATGTGCGTGATAGAAATTCCACAGTGGTGGAATTTCAATTTGATGATTCGCAAGGAATGATTGCCAGGCTTCATGAAAGCGCTACCAATAAGGAACCGTGGCTCAAGGATAGTGGAGTTATCCTACTTAAAGTTAATGGTAACGCATCAGTTAACATAAGAGAACCTCTGGAATTTGAACCAAACATTTCTCAGGAGGAGGGTGTTTTAGGTGAGAATTAATTAATGTTAGACTTCATTATGCCTGCTGTTAGTAAAACATTTAAAACAAAATCTTGCTATTTCTTTGACATGTGGGTCATTCCACCATTACAGACATTACACCCAGAGACAATTTTTATTTATTTATTTAACTTCGTCCGAATTAAGACAGGAGCCCACAAACAGCATGACCAATTACTGTGGGTCCTAGACCTATTTACTTATTTTCATTATTTCAGTGTCTCATGTGGAATGGCCAATGTCTGTTCTAATGTAAATTTGTGAATTGATTTAGGCTACGTTTACATGGTACCAGACGAATTTTTGACCGGTCAAAAAAACATCCGCTTAGGGGTAAAACATGCAATAATTTGGATGCCTAACTGGTCAAATATTCGACCTGCAAAATTGAGGATGATTTTTCAGCTGGCCCAGTCAAAAAGGTGACCGGTACCTAGTGAACAGTTTGACCGGTCAAAAATGTGTCCCGTACCGTGTAAATGTAGCCATAAACAGCCCAGTGCACATGGGCAGATGTTAAGACCACTGACAAATTGAACCTTACAATTGCCTGGTTCTGATGGTCTTGTCTGAACAGAATGAAAATATTGATCGGTTCTGTGTGAACAGCATGTCCAGGTCAATCTTTTAACTGGTCAAAAATTTGCCCGGTACCGTGTAAACGTATCCTTACAGTAATAATATTGTGTTTCAGATATAGAAATGAAGCCAGAGCTGCAACCACATGCCAGAGATGTTGTTGATGTCATACTTGTCGTTGAAATGCCACACTCTGTTGTACCAATTAGCTGCAAACAAGTTTTAGATCAGTGCCAGTTTGCCATTAAAGGTTTGGCTGAATCTCATGGAAATGAGCTTGACATGCAACTTGCAGTTGTCCAGTTTGGAAATGGCAAGTGCTCTCTTACATCAACTGATCCAGCATTTATAATACAAGACTTTTGTACAGATTTCTTTGGTGTTAAAAACAAGCTAAAAGACAGGGGAAGGTGCGGGCTCAAAGAAGGTGGTCATTCTGGCATGGGTGCAGCATTAGCTAAAGTGTTGGAGTTATCAAGAAATGGATCAATGCGCAAAGAGGCATCAAAAGTCTGCGTTATGACAAGTAAGATACATATATGACAAATACACCGTTTGCATGATAATGTCATTTTACATGAAATATTTTCACTAGCCTGTAATAATTATATTCTTAACAATTTGACTACAGCCTGTGAATTTGTTTAATTGTTTCAATTGGTTTATAATGTGTACATTCTTTAAAATACTGTGAACTGTAGTCAAATACAGGGCCAAAGCTATGATTTACCAATACTATAGTGGATTATTGTTTTACATGTGGTATATAATAGTATTTATTTATTTACATTGTATATATTTATTTATTATATGGCTTGGTAATTTCCTGAATTCTGATTGGCTGGCGCGCGGTCTGTCCAGAGCCGTCTTGGACCGTTGCTAAGACAACGGTCCAACATTTGTATTTTATTTTGACGGCCGTGAAGCTCAAAACTAAAACCTTTGTTTCACTGTATATAAGTTGTTTTTAATTCTCTAAAGAACATATAGTAGTTCACATACCTCAATAATAGTTGAAAAGTATAGTTTTAGTTTTTATCTATCCTTGTAAACAACGGCCCGACGGCGGTGAGTTGAGCTATATATCTTTTGTTGGCGATATGTCGTTGCTTTTCATTCACTTTTAAAAAGCTTTGAAATTCCCAATAAGTTTGTCTTCTAAAGTTAACAACGTCTTTGAAGTCAAGAAATGTTATTGTCTTTCTTTTTCTGCATACAAATGGTTGAAACATCGTTAAAAATGTCGGTTTACTTGAATCTAAGTCCTGTCAGCGATCCTCATGTTTTCATCTTCTTCATAAATTATGACACAAACAAATTAATTCCGTCAACAGTTGACAATGATTTTGATTAAAGTTCTTATTATTTATCGAAAAATAAGCTTCCGTAGACTCTATTTCTCGATGCAAACGTCCACAAGAACGACGAATTTCAACTCGTTTCAACATCCATCGTTGTTTATGTCAGCTAAAATTCTTTGTAAAACTTGTTTTTTTGTTTCTTGACTTTCTTTGATGTTGAGATATGAACAAAACCCTTTGTCTTTAAATCATCTTTGATTTTAGAATGATGGAGAAAGCTGCAGTAATTCAAATATCTTGGCATTAAAATGTCTGTAAGTTTGTTGAGGCAGCATGCTGAATGACTGAACTGGTTTAAACAGGTTTCAACCCGCTCTTTTTCAGTAAAACTACTGGGAAGCCAATATTAATTTCTCTCTTTAAAATAGCCATATAATAAACGAATTATTAACCTCGCTTGCTCGTTCTGTACGGGAAAATATCAGACCTCGGTCTTTTATGTACGGACCTCGCTGCGCTCGTTCCGTACTGTCAAGACCTCTGATATTTGATATTTTCCCGTACAGACCTCGCGCTCGGTTAATAACCTCTTATTATTTACATTGTACATATTTATTTATAATTATACATATTTATTTATTTATAAATCTTTTTTTATTTATTTATTATTAAAAATGTATTTATTTAATATAAAATATTTTGATAAGTTTAGCCTTAGATATGATAATTAAAATAAATACAAACAATACAAAATATTTATTTGATATTTATCTATTTATTATTTTTTTATTATTTATTTTTTAGTAAATGTTTATTTTTGTATTTATTTTTTAAAGATTTATTTATTTATCATTTTCTGTGTATTTATTATTTTATGAAATACAGATATGGGTCATTCCACAGTATTCCTCCGTTGCGGAGACTACACTTCAGAGCAATTAAGTGATTGATATATTTCCATTCAACAAATAATACAAACTTATTGTGGTATTACACAATAGGTCTCCTCCAGGGCTTTCAAAAAATCTACACAACATTTATAAATCAAAAGCGGGAGGAGCTACATTGAGTTAAACATGAGCTGTTGCGGAAACTACAAAAAAAAACCTCTGTTTTGATCAACAAAGTTCAGGTTCAAAACTCTCTGACTCTATGATCTTTTCAAAATTCTTTTTTTGCTTACATTGAATGCTAGTCTATCTAGTTTAAATATATGCCAAAATATTTGGCCTAAGTCCATTACATTGCCTGAAAATTATAGAAAATAAGAAGGTGGTACCGTTGCGGAGACTACGTTGCGGAGACTACAAAAAGTACTTTCTTGAAAACAAGGGAGAAAATGACAAATTAATCCTTAATAATGATTGAAACATCAAAATTTGATGAATTTAATCTATAAAACACCAATGAGAAGACCATAATTACATGCTAATCCAAAGACCTCATATTCCGAATATGAACAATATTGTCACAATGTCAAACCAGGGTTTTGTACTGGTTTGATTCAATACGATATGCACACCTGCATTTTGACATCAAATTGAATTATTTTGCAACAATTTGCACAATGAAATAGAAAAAATGAGCCCAAATAAAGCTCAACCATTCAAACATGTATTTCGTTCATAAATGATGCCATCAGTAAAGTATAAATACCAGAATGCTTTGATGCTAACAATTGTAACTTCTGTTTAGGGATTAAAAAGCTGAACAAATGTACAAAGCATTTGGGAATGTGAAGTTGTAGAAAAGAGATTATGTCACAGTGATTATCAAACATCTGCTCAGTGTAATAAAGTTAGCGACCCTTTTTGACAATGTAGGTCTTGAAAATGGCTTCAATTTCCTCTAGGTCATCAACTGTAAAAGGGCCATTTCCTGTTAACTTTATTGGACCATAGAAGATGCAGGTGATGTGTTTCTCTTCTAAGTCATCACTTTTTGGCCAATTGAATTTCTTGGCACCAGAGCTATGAAGAAATTTGAAACTTGTGAATTGGCCGCTGGTTTCAAGGGCTCTACCAATGTAAAACACATTTACATAGTCCACAGCATAATACATGCCAACTTCGATGTTTGGTGTAGTTGTGAGCAGAGTTTGCTTGTGGAGTTCAGCAACCATGTGTTTTCTGAATTTTTGAATGTCAGGTTGACCTAACATGATATCATTCTCTACAAGACACCTTGCATATAAGCTGACAAATACCCCACAGTCAAATGAATTACTTTGCTGGGGAATGTTACAAGCTTTATTTGCAACAAATGACCACTGACTAACATCAAGGCTGCTGTCCATCATTTGTAGTAGCCTCCACATTCTTTGTATAGCTGCTTGTGCAGTGGACTTCACAAAAGCACAAGCTAAGCTGTCAAGCACAGCCATCAACTTTTCTTGTGGAAATACTGCAAGAAGAAACCAATGTTCGGTTTCAGCAGTGTTGCATGGTACAAGGATTATATCCTGTTGAAGCAAGGCCTTTTCAGAAAGGAGCTTCTTTGTGATAAATGTCTTAAATATTTCCCATGGAAATACAGTCACATCAGTCATGTTTCTATTGGCTTTCAAAAGCTCAAGATAACTATCAACCACAAAATTTGTGAGGTAGTTAAATTCTGCCTTAGCATAACCACCATTAAGAGAATCCAAGTCGCTTGGTGAGATAATTCCCTTCCCTTTCCATTTAACTTTCCCATCAAGTATGCCATTTACCATGTACATTGTGTGCATAGGTAATGTAAAGTATTGAGAGATATTCTCAAACTTTAGGGTGAGGTGAGGTGGTAGACCCATTTCAATATTGACACTGTTGGATTTCTTTCTACCTTGTTTGGATGATTGTTGTGGCACTGACTTTGGATGTGTGGTAGCTTTGGCAACAAGAGTGTCGTTCTGCTCGCCATCTTTGATGAGAAACTGAGAATTCTTTGCTGTGATAAAACTTGAATCTGATAGTTTTGCAGCATAGTGGATAGTATGGGTTTTAGGAATGGGCTTGCACTCATCCCATCGTTCTTTCAGGTTATCAGATTCACCTTTCACATCTTCTTGTGACACATATAATATATTTATATTCTTGCTAACATTCTGTGCAGCCTGAAAGAAGTCATGTGGAGTGTTGACGACTTCTGTACCTCTAAGGATTGAGCGCCACACAGCTCTTTTCACTTCAGCACCAACACCATCGCAAGGACCTTTGCCATGAGCTGTCTCAAAGAAGCTCCATGTTGCCTCACAGCCAAAATCTTCTTGATGGTATAGGATACAAGAAAGGTTGTAGCGGTTCTTAAATTGAGAGGAGGGACCATCACTCCAGTAGTTGACTTTCCTTACTTTTGTCACCTTTTTAATATCTTTAAGAATGGCTTTGTTGAATGCATACACACTGCCTTTGTCATGGGCCATTTCATCACTCACAACAGCATATGAATTATGCTGTAAGTCCCCTCTTTTGTCTTTATAGTAGACAACAGCTGGGAATATGGTTACTGAATCATTTGACCAGTGTGCTGCCATGATTTCCTGTTGGTACTTTATTTGGAAGTTTTCAGAAAAATCTTCTTGGATTATAATTTCCCCCTCAGGCAGGTTCTCTTTCAGGTATTTCAACTCATTGAATTGTCGCTTTACATTGTACACATGCCTGGCAAAAGGTTGTAGCTGAGCTTTGAGATCATCTTTGGCATCAGCAGCAGTGCACTCTACTCTCTCCTTCCTTGCTTTACCATCATCACCTATGTTCCACTGGAAGTAAAACATCGGAGTGTTGTCATCGCACTGAAAAAGCTTTTCAATCGGTTGATGGACTTGGCATTTTGAACACTCTCTATCTATACATTCTACATCCTCCATATTACATACAGTAGTAAGTAGCATGTCCTCTGGCGTTTTTGGGACTTCGGGAATTACAGCTTTCAGGCCATCAAGCAGCAACTTGATATTTTCGTGGTATTTACATACACACACTTCTTGGTCACGAGGAGTAATAGGAAGGACATTTGGTGGTCTAAGGGATGCAAATTTTGATAAGCTGACTTGGATACTTGGTATTTCTGCTTTGAAGATTTCGTATACTTCAGAGATGTTGTAGATAAGCAGCCTCTTTTGCTTGTGCTCTTTCCCTTCTTTTGATCTGACTGTAACAAAGTCTTTACGTCCAGGACACATTCTACTTATGTCATCCCTCATGTAAAACTCCTCAATTGATCTTGTATCTTTATCAGATATTGCATCAGATCGCTTCTTTCTTTTCTCAACTTCTGATTTTCTTTTCTTTACAAGTTGGTCACAAATCTCAAGAACTGACTTCCGCTTTCTTGGAGACATTTGCTGAACTACATTGGCAATCACATGGTGGGCTTTTGATGGACTTTTTGGCAAACTTTTATTTACTTTTCTCACAGCCTTTCCTAGACTCTGGGGACTTTTGAATGAACCTGCAGTGGTAGCATCTTTCTTTACTTGATTGTGATGAGCCTTATCTTTATTCTTCTTTGATGCTCTCCATTGCCTCTGTCTGAGGGTTTTCTTTTTCCTTATTCTGAGCTTTTCACTTTCTGCTAAAGTATGCTTCTTCTTCAAATATTCTCTCTTTTTCCTTTCCCTATCCTTTCTCTTGTAGACTTCCAACTTCTCTTCATCTTCTTTAAGTTTTTCTCTAAAACGTTTGCTCCTTTGAGTACTACTTGAAGACATTGTAGATGTGCAATTTAGAAATAATTACCCACAATCCCATGCGTTGAGATCTGTATAAACTGCACATGCCCAGAACCTTACCACAGGAAGCCCAAGTTTACTAATGGTATATTTATAATAACAATAAGTAATATAATGATATAATAACTTTATTTTTATATAATATTAATATAACTTTATTTCTATATATTAGCAATAATTATGAGGTTCAGAAGCACTTTACAAGATTGAAAAAAAAAAAAGATTATAAAAAGAATTTACAAAAAAAAAATCACATTTTTTTTTTTTTTTAAATAACAATAAAAATAAATAAAAAAATATAAATAATATAAATTAAAGTAAATAAAGTAATAATAATCTTATTCTATAATAAATCAAAATAAGTATTTTAATTTTAAATAAAGATGGGGAACTTTAAAGCACTTTTTAGAAGATTTCTTTCAAAAATGTAGTCTCCGCAACAAAATTGTAGTCTCCACAACAAAATTAAAAGTGATATAATTAGGAAACTAATAGAAAAAACTGAATTCTTTGTACTGAATATGTTTTCCCTGGTTAAGAATTAGAACTTCTCAAAAACTTATACAAAAATTCTCATCAGGGAATATACAGGAGAAACTTTAAGGTCTAAAAACGTTGCGGAGACTACATCTCGCCAGTGGAACATAAATATTTTTTATAGTGTTGGCACACCCAACTTAGATCATGTATTTTTTGAAAGAGGCCAACTAGTAGGACAAGTCCAGGAAACTTTCAGAATTGTCTGGCTGTTTGTTTCATTTTAATCTGATAAAGTATTTGTAGTCTCCGCAACGGCTTTTTCATGATTTTCGATAATCAGTTGCAATTTATTCTCAGATGCTGACACATAAATGATTTTTTTTTTCAAAAACGTTTACTTCAACTACCTGACACTATTCTAAGACCAAATACACACAGTTTTGGGGAAATTTCAAAACCACATGAGAGGTAACCAAATACTGTGGAATGACCCATATATATATATTTTCTAATTATTCATTTATTACATATTTACATATTTGTCTATTTATTAATTTTTTGATTTATTTGTTTTCACTTGATTTATTTATCGATAAATTTTATTTATTTATTTGCTTATATTATTATTATTCTGTTTGTTCATTTGCTCATTCATTCATTTTTTTCATCTATTCATTGATTAAATTGACTTTTTCATGGTTCATGTCCACAATCTCAGCCTTGGTAGCTAGTGTACAATATTATTACTTGTGGTAATTTAAGAAACTTACACATTATTAAACAATAGAGTACCAAAGTGATGACGTCACAATTTTGTTTTTTTATTAAGAGACTTTGTATGGAGAAAATTTTACATTCAAAAAATCATATCTCAGCCGTTTCACATTCAAATGATCCCAAATTTTCGGGCAGCCTATTTTCTGACTAGCATTCTATGATGAAAATTATTTGAATAGGAAAAGATAAAAAAAAAAAAAATTGTGACGTCACACTTCGGTACTCTATTGAAGCTAATTTAAGCACTATTTTCAACAATTTACATGCTTCATAGTGATAACGTTTCTTCTACCAAAATCTTTTTTTATTTTCCAAGCTTTCGGTCCTAACCTGGAACCGATTATCATCAGGGTTACAGTGTAAGTGAAAGAGAAACGTTATCACTATGAATGAAAAACCAACCAACAAAGAAATATTAAATTTACATGCTATCGAGGTTGTGGACGTTAACATATTGATTGATTGATTGATTCCTTTTTTATGTCATCTATTCATTTATTTATTTGATAGTATATACTTTAATGATTTATTATTGCATGATTCTTATTTTAAATTGTTTGTTCAACCATCCTTCCTCTCATGTAGTCATCCATTAATATATTTATTAAACTATTTGTTAAATCTGTGTTAAGGTTTTCTTCCAAAAGAGCAAGATTTAAACCATTTCAAGTGCCCTGATAATGACATCATTAATCTCTCACAAGAACTTGCTGAAGTTGAAATTCCATTGTATGTTCTTGGTGTACATGAAAAGGAGAACCAGCCAGGCAATAACGATGTAGAAGAGTACTTCTTACCTGGAGTCGCCCATATTGGAGGTGGACGGTATTTTACAATTCAAAAAAGACAGATCCAATGCTTGAATGAGGTACTGCTAAATAAGAATAATAATAATTCACCCCTCAACCAAGTGTCCTACTAATGTTTATTGTGGAGAATAAGAATCACCACCATTATTTAAATATTCTTGGTTTGCAACCATTCCCAGGAGAGTGGATTAAATGAACAAAAGAAACGGCAGCCATGCTGTTGGTCTTGACAAAACAAAACCATCACGGTGACTGGTGGTACGTTAGTTGAAAATTTCGCTTTCCTGGAATAGGGGAGTAGGTTTGAGGCCATGTACTACTGTATTTATTATTTTGATCTTAAGCTTTCGTCGGTTGCCGACATCATCAGAAGAAAAAGTGAAAAATTATTCGAAATTTACATAGTTATGACAGGGATTCTGGCATTATGCGGAGGAAAAATCAAAATTATGCGGAATTTTTTCGGAAGATTATGCGGAAGAAACGATAAATTATGCGGGATGGCGTAATCGCTTAAAACTTAAAATAAAACTAATTCAATTACTTTAGCTCTCCTATTTCGGTTCTTTTTACACATAAATGTCATATCATTCGTTTTTTATCAATAATTCAAACTAATAACAACACTATAACCAAAAGAACTAACGATTTCCGTTAATTAAACGTTCCCCCATCTTGGATAACCGCCATCTTGGAAAACCGCCAAACAGCATGGGGCCTGGGCCGAGATACAGGAAGCCCAATACTATAGAAATAAACACAAAATGGCGTCGCTTCGACGGCTTGTTTGTAAGCCGTGAAAATGAACAATTTGTACTTCGTACGACTGTAACAAAACGGCAAAAAACTATTCAAGCAAGCAAGGGAGATAACTAATATATGTCTATTGTTTTATCTATTTAATTTGTTTCATTGGTGCATTTTTGGTGCTTTTATCAATTTTTTTTTTTTTTGGCAAATTATGCGGGATTATGCGGAAAGTAGTCAATTATGCGGGTCCGCACCTCCGCATAATGCCAGAATCCCTGTTATGAGAGTGGAATAAGAGTGTCAAACAATTAAGTGTCAAAACAATAGTTCTTTCAATTCGGCGCATTAATCACTGGGAAAACTGGAATAGTAGCCAACCTCTGCTCACACGTTGATTGACTCCTGACTCCTGGAGAGAACTTGTAACACATCAAACAAACTGGACTTGAAGCTACAACCTTGGACAAAAATGATGACAAACTGTGATTTTTGAGTAAAAACTGCATAAAAACCTATTTTGGTCTAGAATTCCCCCCCCCCCCCCCCCCCCCCAATCAATATTGCATGACGGCTCCAACATTGTTGAGCCCAACCATACCAATATTGACCAGGGGGAGGGGGAGAGGGAATGAGGGCACCCCTTTGTAGTTTAATTGATCAATGTAAATAATTATAACTTGTCCAAGATTGTAGACCACTAGGAGTGATAGCTAGCTAGGTCACCCACTTTAGTCATGTTTATATCTAATTCTATCGTTGTGATCTGGTTTTAGGTTATAACTGCTATTGTTAGAAATGACGTATCCATTGAAAACTTTGGCGAAACAACGGCTGAAGTATTCAAAGATGCACTGAACAACAATTTTGGTGATGCTAACATTAACCGCCTGTCTAAAGACCTTGACCAAGATCTACGTTTCAAGCCACTGAAGGAGATAAAAAAACTCCGCAATGATGGTCAACTGCTACAACCAGTGCATCATATTGCAGAACGTGTAGCTTTAGCTGATGATGTGGGTGATGCTATAGAGGCCATAAAACGCTTTTATGAAAATAAAACAAATATCGAGTCCCGTCTGAGAGGTGCTCCTCAATGTCGCTTGTTACTTGACAAGTCATTATTAAAGGGGGGTATATTTGGCAAAGATCCAAAACAACAAATAGAAGAACAACTACTAGAAGAAGAAGAAGAAGAAGAAAAGGTCAAAGCAAAGCAAGGCAAAGCGGCAGTTCCACATAAAGCAGATGTGGCCAAGATGTGTCAGAATGTTCAAGAGCAGCTCTCGCCACAACAACTCAATCACCTTGCTGACCTTGAAATAGCTGGTCGTATAGTCAGACGCTATTTCTATAGGATGGCCTACTACAAGAAAAAACCTTGAAGAATATTATAACTTTCAAACAATGTTCTTAGATCAAGTATAAATTGATTCCATGACACTTTCACTTGACCTGCCTTATATTAATTTCATTTACCAAGCTTTCAAGCTACTTGCTCGTCTTCGGGGTAAGTATAAAAAATTTCAAAGCTGAAAAAAACAAACTTTTCATGGTTTTATAACTTGTCTAGAGTTGTTTAACACTCATTGGCTGATAAGAGTTAAGATTATTAACTTTAAACATTTAGTAGCAAAAGCATAAATCATTGCTTGGACATAAGCACAAGTATACATATTATATGTAATATATACCATATGAGCGGCAGATCTGTATGTGATATACAAAGACGAGTCTAAAAGAGGTAAATGCCCTTCAAATCAGCCGCTCATATTGTATATACACCTATTTCAAAAACCATTGTTCCTGCCGAAGCTACGGTCTACACTCTAAAGCCTGCAAAGAATGCCGGAATACTCAATTTGTGTTTCATTGCACGTTTTTAAAGAAATATTTATATTTATATCTTATTCTACCACAACAACAACTTGTTATGGTCATATAACACAAACACATACAACCGAAATATGCTATCAATATATTGATAAGAAGAGAAGAAATACCAACATCCTTTGCAGACTTTAGAGTGTGGACTGTGGCTTTATTTGCGACAACGATTATTGAAATAGGTGTATATTACTTATGAAACTCCAAAGCTAGTTCTTTTGTATTTGACTAAATTTTTCAAGATAGAAGTAAAACAAAATTCAATTAACAAACTTAATTAAATCAGGATGAATTTATATGAGATATACAGCCTCTTGGTTGTGATGATGTGATGATGTGATTTCTCATCAATTATTAATTCAATTCTCAATAATTATAAAAGAGTTTTATAAGAATATGCATGCAATTGCACAATACAATACAAACTTTATCAACATTTGCACTGTGAAGTGTTATATTAGCATAAATTATGGAATATGGTAGTCCTTTTCACAGGTCTCATCCATCAACCTCAGCCTCGATAGCATGTTATATATTCTTTAGAATTTGACTACAGCCTGTGGTATTTTAAGGAATATATACACACTTGAACAAATATACAAACAATTGAAGCTAGTTGAAACACTTCAAAATTCCACTGGCTATAGTAAAATATTAACATTAGAATAGGAAATTTTTATATATGGATTTTGAATTGGAATGGGGGTATAGTTTGATAAATACTAGAGCGCATTGACAATAGAATAAGCAAGTACAAAGAATAAGCTAGCTATAGGACTGGAGGAAAGGAAAATGTCATACCTCAATATCGATATACAGTGGAATCCTGCATTACAGCCATCCTGCTTAATACGGCCACCCTGCCATTGTGGCAAGTTTTTTACGTCCCGACGAAATGCATGTCCTTACATTTTCTATAAAATTTACCCACTTTTAAGTTAATAAGGCCCTTTTGGACTGCAGTCCCTTCGGTGACCGGATTAACGGGGTTCCACTGTTTATGATATTGAGGTCTGATCTGACTCAGGATCCATGAAAATGTTGCTGGTTTCTGGACAGAAGGATGATTAATATATCGGGTACTGAAGGGATTTTGAATGCAAAAGAGGGATTAAACATGATTTTCTAGACAATCCAAGACAAGGGGTTCTTAGCTGGCAACCAGCGGCCCTTACATTTTTAAGTACAGGTGGGCAAACATTAAAAAGATGCTCTAAAATCACCCAGTATGACACTAAACACATTTACTGTGTGACTCGCCATACCGTAGGCACTTACAAAAACTTTTGATGGATTTTTTACATTATTTTGACATGTTTTCATCTCAATCGAACCAATCAGGTACAAGTATATATCGAGAGGCAGAGTTTATATCGAGAGGCGGAGACTTAAGAAACTTATATGTCACAATCTGTAATTGGTCCGATTGAGTTTTTGTAAGTGACTACAGTACGGCGAGTGGCACAGTAACAACAACACAGGATTACAGCGAAAATCGTTAAAAACTTTATTTGCATTTTGGTATTTTCTTATACCGTCAATCAACTTTGGAGGGAGAGCTTAATTACGGAAACTTAAATTGTAAACTCATTGGTTAATAATTTGATTTGGGGAAGCTCCGCCTCCAGACAAATAGACAGATCAGAAAAGACCAAAATTAAATTGATTTTTGCTGTAATGTATCTTCAAATTTATTTCAACAATAAATATGTACCTTTAATATTATTTCGTCTCATATAATAACTGTAAAAATAGATGGTTTGGACTGCCTTTGTTTAGAAGTTCTAAACTAAAGAAAATGGCTCTTCTAAATTGCCCATGATTAATTGTAAGCTGTGTGACTGCAAAATGTGCCTAGTTTTAAAACAGCATTTCACACATAATTGACAAAAAGACCTCACCTGGTCACTTGACCTTGTCAATCAAAAAATCTAAGCATAGCGAAATAAAATGCCAGCTAGAATTCAAAAGAGAAATGTTAAAATAAGCATTTATCCAAAAATTTTAGCTTTTAAATGTCTAATTGAAAAATGAATCTCTCAGCATTATTTTGAAATTTCTAAAAATTCCTAGAGTTTGTATGGTTGGTATATTGGCAAGCCATAATATGCATGCTCGCCAAACATACTGAAACTAGCTCTGTTAATTTCAGGTGAGCTTAAATATAAAGCAATTCTTATACCTAATGCTTAGTTGGACATTTTGTTAAGAAGAGCAACAAACAGGCCTATCGGGACAAATATCACAAAAATTGAATAAATTTATAAGGAAAGGCATAACATTTTTTCAATTCATGGATTTACTGTATTAAATATTTTATGTTTCAAGTTTGGAAAGAAAAGGGACTCGAGTACATTAAGGCCTGGGACAGGCCTAATTTCAGATAAAACTAAATATTTTCGATTTTTTCGTGAAAACAATCCAAAAGGCAACAAAACTTTCAAATAACCTTGATTCCATTTAGTGGGATCTTTTTGTGTTGCTTTTGGGCAGAACCACTGATTACATGGTGGGTCACGTGACTTTTTGATATTCAAATATTCCTCCGGTAGTGAGTTCAAAACGTATCGGAGAAGTAAATACTTAAAGTTATTTCTCTTCTGCATTGCTTTTCAATAGTGTCTTGGCTCGTTGAAAAAGTAAACTGCTTTAAGGGGTTGTTATGCAAAAAAGGTCACGTGACTTCACATATGCCCATTTATCTCGTTACCTAAAAGTCAAAGGTCGTCAGCTAAGACAGTTTCATATATTTATTATTGAGAACTATCCTTTGTTGCCGAAAATTTTGTTTCAGCAGCTTTCTCCACCACCGGAGAGAGATTTTTATGTTTAGTCATGTGACCTAGCCTGTGACGTCACTAATTATCAAAAAAGGCCATAGAAAAGTTAAGGTCGTTGAGTTCCATCATATTACCAAAAATAAAATTTTATCGAGGAACATTAAGCCCGACGTAACCAATCGAACGAAATCGAACGTTCGATTCAATCGAATTCAATCGAATTCAATCGAATGATTGGATTCGAGTGTATTCGATAATCGAATGAAATCGAATTCACAACTTTTTTTGAGCCAATCGAACATAATCGAACATTTGATTGTTAAATCATTCGATTTTCTTCGATTTTGATTTTCTAGCGCGGCAATCACTTTGATTATCGTTCGGAAATCGAACACAATCAAGCATTCGATTGCGTTCGGAAATCGAATTTAATCGAATTCACAACTTTTTTAGTATTCGATTTCATTCGATTACCAAACGCAATCGAATCCAATCATTTGATTGGATTCGATTGCGTTCGATTACCGAATCGTTCGATTGGTTACGTCGGGCATTAAGGCAGTTAAGTGTTATTTTTTAGTTCTTAGTGAGTCCTCTTGTTATCCCAGGCCTTAATGTACTTGAGGATATGAAAATAATTAAGATTGTTACAAGTTGAAGAAAAATATTATATGTAATTATTTTATTTCTCTTATTGTCTTATTAATCCATACCCACCCACCCCTCCCTTCTGCATAAATTTATCACATGATTACTCGAAATTCCTGGAACCCAACTTCATTACTATTCCCGGAAAAATGTGATTCTTGCTTGATTGAAAACTGCTTTTCTTTTACTTTTCGTTATTAATAGTCAGCTTTTAGACTGCTTTGATTCTAAGGTACTTGATTTAGGCATTCTAAACGAACGGATTACTCACTTTTTCACAACTGTTTCGATGGAAACAGTATGATTGCAGCTCTTCGGATTCGACATGGCATCTGTCTCCGTCGACGATTGTATAAATGGTTATAAGATTTTGAATCCTTTTCAAGTATTTATCAATAAACTGGCTCAAGAACTTGTTATATTAGAAGTTAAAATTATCAAATCACTGCTGACTGGTGTAGTTTCACAGACTGTTATCGACCAAATTGACACCGAGAGATTTGGAGCGAGTTGTGCTGTGGACTTATTTTCTGTATTGCAACGGTATCGTAAGATTTCCTCTAACAATCTTGATCTTCTAAAAGAATTACTCAAAGCAATAGCTAATTTTGCTTTACTGGATAAAGTGGAGGAGTTTGAGAAGACAGTCACAACCTTAGATGATGCAACACCAGCTCAAATGGAAGTAATACAACAAGGTACGTATTGATAACTTATTAAGTTTTCATGTCGATTGTGAAATCGTTAGCACAAAATGGTTTTGTGTTAATCTATTGTTATAATACCTATCAAATACTTTCATTTCAATTAGATTGCCTTTAGTCAAACCGTTGAATAGTTGAAATCACCTAATTTAAACTAATCTAAACTATTAGAAAAGTGTTTTTTTTATATAATTTAAAATGGCGGCATGTCTGCGAAATTATCTGTGGCAAGGGGGGAGGGGGTGGTGCATTCATTCAAACCTTTAAAAATGACATATTAAAGTTTAGGATTAAAAAAAATATATAAAGTAAACACCTTAGAGAAATTCAAAAAAGGCAAACTTGTTTGTTGACCTGAACGATTATTACGAATTATTATTATATGTTTGGCCGGTCCGAAGAAAAAAGGAAAAATCTGATTGGTTTTCCGAGCGGTCGGAATCCTGCAGTCCGGACCGATATTTTGGCCCGGTCGGACCGCTCAGGAATTGCACTTTTTTATCTTAGTTTTTCGGTTGTTATTTTGTTATTCTTCTCTTTACTGTAGCATTTTCGTTTGATGCAACTAAAAGTAGGCATAAGGGAACAAAAGAACAACAGAATTTAAGATCGCAGTATAGACTTTTCTAGAGAAAAGCTAGACGAAATAGCTGTTACTTAACTTCAAACATCTTACGAGAACTGGCCATCTTGAAAGGAAAATATATAATATATAGCCGAAAAAGTACAGAAAAAATATATAAAAAGGAATAGACATACTAGTCTGTCAAACATTTTTCTGCCTGAAATGAGAAAGACAAAACATACCTTGAAATTATCGAGAGCAGAACTTTTTTCTTTGTCAAAGGAAGAAAAATGATAACACTCGTCCAGTAAATCCCACTTTATTACAGAAAAAGCATACAGAAGGACTGAAATATCCATGTTTCCAACACTAACATTTTTAAACGAGATGAGTTTAAGTCGTCTGAAGTGTTTTCATGCATAGAAATCAACTTTATCTGAAGTATATCAACGAAGCGGGAACTAGCTTGTCTTCGGTCGAGTCGCTCACCATGAACGCTTCGGCAATCAATCACACCGGTCTGTTTTTAATATTTGAAGTCATGAATCAAGCCAATCCAATCCTTTTAATAGGCATCAAGCGGCTGTTTTCCATGGAGTCAAGCTCAAAAAATGTATGGTAAACTTACAGTTTGTGCAGAAATGGATCATTCAATGAAAGCACATGGCCGCCAACTACTAGACAACCACTTCGCAAACAACGACCAATAGTGAGCGATGAAGAAGATGATATAGTTTGTCACTGCTTCTCAGGTCTTTTGCTAATTTCCTCCTTGATCGAATGTTGTCTTTTCCTACGAGTTATTTTGTAAGCCGACTCCATATTTTATCTTTTTACAATAACTTTACTTGTGAACTTCACTGAAAATCCTGCTGAAAATGATCTTTCTAAACAGTGACAGCTCATGTCAAAGTTTAAGCCAATCAAATTTAGCAACTCAAACTGGAGAACCAATCAGATAGCGAATTTCAAATTGTTTTTGACGTGTGTGACAGATAAGTGGCTTTTTGATGTAAACAAACGATTGTCAACATTTTTTCAGACTTAACAAAAGCCTTTACTCTTAATATCACGATTATTTTTCTTCAATTTCTGGTCGGCCATATAATAAATAAGTTATTGACCGAGCTTGTTCGGTCCGGATAGGAGGATATTTGGTCTCGTTCTTTTTTTTAGCGGCACGGACCGCGCCTTCGGCTTGGTCCGTACAATCGCAAAAAAAAATAACTCGACCAAATATCCTCCTATCCGGACCGCACGCTCGGTCAATAACATATATATATCAACGGTCTTTAGTTACTTCTGGTTGTGCAATTGCCACTATTAATATTCACAACCTTGATTGACTCAGCATTTTTTTTAAAAAGTCAAAGGGTTTTGACAGAAATTACAAACACTGAATATTGTTGCTAGATACCGACACTTAGTCAAGAAAACCGTCTGGTTTCAAGGGTACCAATCATGTTCACATCAATTCTCAACAATGGTGGTAAACAGATAATATTTTATTACTGTTGAACCTTTTTGTCCAAAATTATTTATCAATAATTTACTTCATATCACATCTATAAAAAAATAGGCAGTCTAAGACTGCACGAGGCTACTGCTTGAAACAGATTTATAAACTCCCGGATAAACTGAACAATCAATGTGCAAAACTAATGTTCGATCTGAAGACGAGATATAGAAATGAATCGGCAGGAAGTCTAAGGGGCTGTTTAAGCTTATATGAAGGCGAGTTGTCCCTGCTAGCCGGGATAACTCTATTGTTTTGAGTTCCCCTGAGAATACAATGTGTATTTGTGCAATATATCTCGTCCAAATTTGCAGAACAATAATAAAACTACCACTTGTCGAAGCTTATTTATTGTAGAGCAGAGCAATATTCCCGGTAATATTGTACAATATTTATGTGCATCTTTTATTTACGTTTATAACGAATGTTGTTTCGGCGGTTATTCGCACCAATTTGACTATACGAAAACATTTGTCAAAAGCTCATTCTTAGAATAAAGCTCATTTCGTATTTTGAAGAGTGACAAACATACAGCAAAATGTGAGATTCTTGACCTTATATATGTTGATCTGACCTTAAAAATGCCAAAAATCGAAGGGCACTTCAATCGGTGTGTGATGACTAATGTCGGGCTAATGCTTCTACTTCTACATCTACATCTACATTTACATTTACATCTACACCTACATCTACACCTACATCTACATTTACATCTACATCTACACCTACATCTACATCTACACCTACATCTACATCGACACCTACACCTACACCTACACCTACACCCACACCCACACCCACACCCACACCCACACCCACACCTACACCTACATCTACATCTATATCTACATCTTTATTAAGTTGATAAAAATTGTAAAATATCACATCAACTGTACATAATATGTGTATATAATAAAATAAATAATTAATAAAAAATTTTGAGTAATAAAAATAATACTAATAAAAAAATAATAGTTAATAATATTTATGTACAAAGAGCGTCAAGATGGCGATCTAATTTAGCCTTGAATTCACTAAGTGACTCTGAGTTCACTAGTTCCGAGGGTAGATGGTTCCACTCTGGTATTGTTCTTGGGAAAAAAGAAAACTTGAAAATATCTTTAGAAATTTTTGGTATTCTATATTTTAAAGAGTGACTATTTCTAGTCCTCGTTTCACTATTTGGAATTAAGTGTTGTTCTGTATTTACATCAACAAGATTGTGACTCAGTAAACTTGTACATTAGTGTCAGTCTATTTCTCTTTCTTCTAGATTCAAGAGTGTCCCATCCTAGCTCTGAGATCATATCTGTAACACTAGCGGTTTGGTTATAGTTTTGTAGGCAAAAACAGGCAGCTTTTCTTTGGACTCTCTCTAGGGCTGATATATCTTTCTTGTGGTATGGATCCCAAGAGGCGCTTGCGTATTCTAATTTAGGCCGTACAATGGTAGTATAGGTGGTTTCACGTACCTTTCTTGGGCAGTTCCAAAGATTTCTTCTTATTAGACCTAGTGACTTACTTGCATTACTTGAGATTGATGAGATGTGGGGTGTCCCCTTTAATTTACTGTTAACAGTAATACTTTTGTTGTCAAAACAAATCATCCCTTTTCACGGTTTTAAACGTCTTATTAAACCTAAAAAACTTCATGAATAGTACAAATACACATTAAAAATTAACTTTCTTTAGACAGATATGAAGTAGCAGCCAAAATATAAACGCTTCGATCGTTCAAAGCTGGCCATTCTTTCGAATTCTCGAAAATTACAGTCATACCAGGTGTCGATCACGTGACGAAATTGGTATTTTTCGGGTTTCCTGTGGTGTTATGGTCTTGCTTGCTTGCTTGCTATCTTACATTCACGACAGCAATAAGGCTACGCCTCCATATATGGAGGACAGTAGCCTCAAAAATACTCGATTCTGATTGGATGACGAACTGTGAATTTTTTTTTAATACCGTGCAATTTTAAAATTAATTGCACAAATCCGGGAACTGCATTTGTTTTTGGATACCTTTCAAATAGCTGCACTTTTATTCTCAGAAACTTGTATTTTTTTATAGATGTGATCGATATTAACAGGAAATTACACCTATTTTCTCGAAGAATTAATGAAAAATACCGCTTGTATTTGATGAAAGTAAATTAATAACGGTCACTTGTGCTACGCACTTGTAGTATTAATTCACTTTCATCAAATATGCGCGGTATTTTTCATTAATTCTTCTCAAACGGTGTAATTTCCTATACTAATTATTGAATTTGGGTTTTGTGATATATCAGAATAATCAAGGTATCGGAAAGTTTAGTCAGCCTCGTTGATCTCTTCTGGTTGCACTTGTCTGAACTTTGATTATTCTGGATTGTCATAAAATGTGATTAAATAATTCACAAAAAAACTTATCCAATAGTTCGCTTGTGTATTTGCATACTAAACATGTTTATTCTCTTTTTCAGTGGCAGACATAGTAGAGCTGTTCTTGGTTTTGACCCGTGAAAAACTGACCCTTTCTAAGAGAGACATTGATCTTTTGAAAGAAAAAATCAGGGAAGCTTCAGGATTAAAGCTCACTCAACTACAACATAACTATTCAAAGGAAAATGTGCGTGATAGAAGTTCCACAGTAGTGGCATTTCAATTCGATGATTCGCAAGGAATGATAACAGCCAAGCTTCAAGAAAGCGCTACCAATAAGGAACCGTGGCTCGAGGAAAGTGGAGTTATCCTACTTAAAGTTAATGGTAACGCATCAGTTAACATAAGAGAACCTCTGGAATTTGAACCAAACCTTTCTCAGGAGGAGAGTGTTGCAGGTGAGAATCAATTTTAGACTTCATTATGCCTGCTGTTTGTAGAAAAAAAGAAAGTTTTGCTATTTCTTTGACATGTGGGTCATTCCACCATTACAGACATTATACCCAACTATGTCCGAATTAAGACAGGAGCCCACAAACACCATGACCAATTACTGTGGGTCCTAGACCTATTTACTGTGGGTCCTACACCAATAACTGTGGGTCCTAGACCTATTTACTGTGGGTCCTAGACCTATTTACTGTGGGTCCTAGACCTATTTACTGTGGGTCCTAAAACTATTTACTGTGGGTCCTAGACCTATTTACTGTGGGTCCTAGACCTATTTACTGTGGGTCCTAGACCTATTTACTGTGGGTCCTAGAACTATTTACTGTGGGTCCTACACCAATTACTGTGGGTCCTAGACCAATAACTGTGGGTCCTAGACCTATTTACTGTGGGTCCTAGAACTATTTACTGTGGGTCCTACACCAATTACTGTGCGTCCTACACCAATAACTGTGGGTCCTAGTCCTTTTTACTGTGGGTCCTAGACCTATTTACTGTGGGTCCTAGACCTATTTACTGTGGGTCCTAGACCTATTTACTGTGGGTCCTAGACCAATAACTGTGGGTCTTACATGTAGACCTATTTACTGTGGGTCCTAGACCTATTTACTGTGGGTCCTAGACCTATTTACTGTGGGTCCTAGACCTATTTACTGTGGGTCCTAGACCTATTTACTGTGGGTCCTAGACCTATTTACTGTGGGTCCTAGACCTATTTACTGTGGGTCCTAGACCTATTTACTGTGGGTCCTAGACCTATTTGATGTGGGTCCTAGACCTATTTACTGTGGGTCCTAGACCTATTTATTTTTACTCTTCAAAAGGTTATGGTCAGATTTGCCTGATTTTTTTGTCTCAATGTACTTTTAGGCAATAGCTTCTAATCCATAGTAAAAATAGAAATCCACACTCATAAATGACTGATATATTTATTTAAAATCTAAAACAATGACTTTGATTAATCCTACATTTCAAGTTGTAATTGCTGTGAATTTAAAAAGATCTCAGATATTCAGGAACATTTCTTGGACGGAATAGATGTTGTAGTTCTAATTTATAGCTGTTTTATGTACTCTATTTCATTTATTATTATTTTATTGATGAAAATGTTACGTTACGGACATTACACAAAATGTTACAGTCAAATATAAGAAAATTGCCTGTTTTGCTCGG
The DNA here is from genome assembly GCA_949775045.1 of Metridium senile. NCBI lineage: Eukaryota > Metazoa > Cnidaria > Anthozoa > Actiniaria > Metridiidae > Metridium > Metridium senile. The sequence continues at coordinate 13,994,308 of OX459104.1, forward strand.
TAAATATATATCACATAGAATAGATAATATTACAGTAAAATCACATTGAGAACCTTAATTAGTCTCAGTTAACTCTCCATTTAGAGCATGCTAAATAATGCTTTAAAATTTTCATTATTTCAATGTCTCATGTGGAATGGCCACGTTTACATGGTACCGGACGAATTTGTGACTGTTAAAAAAAAACACCAGCTTAGGGGTTCCGTTCACGTAAACATGCAATAATTTGGATGCCTAACTGGTCAAATATTCAACCTGCAAAATCGAGGATGATTTTTCAGCTGGGCAAGTCGGTACCATGTGAACAGTTTGACCAGTTAAAAATTTGTCCGGTACCGTATAAATGAAGCCATAAACAGCCCAGTGCGCATGGGCAGATGTTAAGACCACTGACAAATTAAACCTTACAATTGCCTGGTTCTGATGGTCTTGTCTGAACAGAACGAAAATATTGATCGGTTCTGTGTGAACAGCATGTCCAGGTCAATCTTTTAACTGGTCAAAAATTTACCCGGTACCATGTAAACGTATCCTTACAGTAATAATATTGTGTTTCAGATATAAAAATGAAGCCAGAGCTGCAACCACATGCCAGAAATGTTGTTGATGTCATACTTGTCGTTGAAATGCCACACTCTGTTGTACCAATTAGCTGCATTGAACAAGTTTTAGATCAGTGCCAGTTTGCCATCAAAGGTTTGGCTAAAACCCATGGAGAGGAGCTTGACATGAAACTTGCAGTTGTCCAGTTTGGAAATGGCAAGTGCTCTCTTACATCAACTGATCCAGCATTTATAATACAAGACTTTTGTACAGATTTCTTTGATGTGAAAACAAAGCTAGAAAAAAGGGGTAGGTGCGGGCTCAAAGAAGGTGGTCATTCCGGCATGGGTTCAGCATTAGCGAAAGTGTTGGAGTTATCAAGAAATGGATCAATGCGCAAAAAGGCATCAAAAGTCTGCGTTATGACAAGTAAGATACATATATGACAAATACACCATTGCATGATAATGTCATTTTACATGAAATATTTTCACTAGCCTGTAATAATTATACTCTTAACAATTTGACTACAGCCTGTGAATTTGTTTAATTGTTTCAATTGTTTGATAATGTGTACATTCTTTAAAATACTGTGAACTGTAGTCAAATACAGGGCCAAAGCTATGATTTACCAATACTATAGTGGATTATTGTTTTACATGTGGTATATAATAGTATTTATTTATTTACATTGTATATATTTATTTATTTACATTGCATATATGATATATTTATTTATTCACATTGTACATATTTATTTATAATTATACATATTTATTTATTTATAAATCTTTTTTTATTTATTTAGTATTAAAAATGTATTTATTTAGTATAAAATATTTATTTGATATTTATCTATTTATTATTTTTTTATTATTTATTTTTTAGTAAATGTTTATTTTTGTATTTATTTTTTAAAGATTTATTTATTTATCATTTTCTGTGTATTTATTATTTTATGAAATACAGATATATATATATTTTTTCTAATTATTCATTTATTACATATTTACATATTTGTCTATTTATTAATTTTTTGATTTATTTCTTTTCACTTGATTTATTTATCGATAAATTGTATTTATTTATTTGCTTATATTATTATTCTTCTGTTTGTTCATTTGCTCAATTATTCATTCATTTTTTCATCTATTCATTGATTAAATTGACTTTTTCATGGTTCATGTCCACAATCTCAGCCTTGGTAGCTAGTGTTACAATATTATTACTTGTGGTAATTTAAGAAACTTACACATTATTAAACAATAGAGTACCAAAGTGATGACGTCACAATTTTGTTTTTTTATCTTTTCGTATTCAGACTACTTTCATCATTGAATGCTAGTCAAAATATAGGCTGCCTGAAAATTTGGGATCATTTGAGTGTGAAACGGCTGAGATATGATTTTTTTAATGTAAAATTTTCTCCATACAAAGTCTCTTATTTTTGCCCTGGTTCCAACCGGTTAGAACCAGGCCAAAAATAAGAGACTTTGTATGGAGAAAATTTTACATTAAAAAAATCATATCTCAGCCGTTTCACACTCAAATGATCCCAAATTTTCGGGCAGCCTATTTTCTGACTAGCATTCTATGATGAATAGGAAAAGATTTAAAAAAAAAAATTTGTGACGTCACACTTCGGTACTCTATTGAAGCTAATTTAAGCACTATTTTCAACAATTTACATGCTTCATAGTGATAACGTTTCTTCTACCAAAATCTTTTTTCATTTTCCAAGCTTTCGGTCCTAACCTGGAACCGATTATCATCAGGGTTACAGTGTAAAGTGAAAGAGAAACGTTATCACTATGAATTAAAAACCAACCAACAAAGAAATGTTAAATTTACATGCTATCGAGGTTATTTAAGTATTTATTATTATTTATATTATTTATCTGTGTTAAGGTTTTCTTCCAAAAGAGCAAGATTTAAACCATTTCAAGTGCCCTGATAATGACATCATTAATCTCTCACAAGAACTGGCTGAAGTTGAAATTCCATTGTATGTTCTTGGTGTACATGAAAAGGAGATTGGGAACCAGTCAGGCAATATTGATGTAGAAAAGTACTTCTTACCTGGAGTCGCCCATATTGGAGGTGGACGGTATTTTACAATTCAAAATAGACAGATCCAATGCTTGAATGAGGTACTGCTAAATAAGAATAAGAATAATTCACCCCTCAAGTGTCCTACTAATATGTACTGTGGAGAATAAGAATAACTACCATTATTCAGGGCTCCCAGGATTATGTGATTTTTTTCAGCAAGTTATGCACTATTTTTTGGCAAATTATGTGCCAAAAATCGCAAATTATGCGCAGATTATGCGAATTTCGCAATATTGCGCAATATTTTTTTAGCAAACATTTTTCATGGAAATTATGATTTACGTAGTCAACCAGTAAATCAACAAAGTAAGTAAGGCAACAAAACAACTTACTTACTGACCTGCTACCATTATTTTATTTTTTTCTTTGGTTTTACTTCAACAAAATTATCCATCATTGAAAACACAGCAAAGAAAGATTTTTGCCGCCAAAAAATCATTATTTTTTTCCCCTGTGATTGGCAAGCTTTCATCCAATCATGGCGCGTGTTATATGAAAAACTAGAGCATAGGCCCAAATGGCCACCAGCATTTAACGCCTTGTTGATTTTCGATATCGTGATTGCGTTGGCAAAATCGATGGATTTTTGCCGTGAAAATTGAACGAAAGAAACGGCAGCCATGCTGGTGGTCTTGACAAAACAAAACTGTCACTGTTACTGGTGGTGCTTTTGTTCAAATTGCTTTCCTGGGAATGGTAGCAAACAAAACTGGAATAGTAGCCAACCTCTGCTCACACGCTGATTGACTTCTGGTGTCATGGGAAAGAACAACACATCAAACAAACTGGACTTAAAGCTACAACCTTGGGCAAAAATGATGAGCCCAACAATACCAATATTGACCAGGGGGGAGGGGGAGGGGGAGAGGGAATGAGGGCACCCCTTTGTAGTTTAATTGATCAATGTAAATAATTATAACTTGTAAAACAAATTGTCAACCATTTTTGTCCAAGATTGTAGACCACTAGGAGTGATAGCTAGGTCACCCACTTTAGTCATGTTTATATCTAATTTTATGATTGTAATCTGGTTTCAGGTTATAACTGCTATTGTTAGAAATGACATATCCATTGAAAACTTTGGCGAAACAACGGCTGAAATATTCAAAGATGCACTGAACAACAATTTTGGTGATGCTAACATTAACCGCCTGTCTAAAGACCTCGAAGAAGATCTACGTTTCAAGCCACTGAAGGAGATTAAAAAACTCCGCAATGATGGTCAACTACTGCAACCAGTGCACCATACTGCAGAACGTGTAGCTTTAGCTGATGATGTAGATGATGCTATAGAGGCCATAAAACGCTTTTATGAAAATAAAACAAATATCAGGTCCCGTCTGAGAGGTGCTCCTCTTTGTCGCTTGTTACTTGTCAGGCCATTATCAAAGGGGGGTATATTTGGCAAAGATCCAAAACAACAAATAGAAGAACAACTACTAGAAGAAGAAGACGAAGAAGAAGAAAATATCAAGGCAAAGCAAGGCAAAGCAGCAGTTCCACATAAAGCAGATGTGGCCAAGATGTGTGAGAATGTTCAAGAGCAGCTCTCGCCACAACAACTCAATCACCTAGCAGACCTTGAGATGGCTGGTCGCATAGTCAGACGCTATTTCTATAGGATGGCCTACTACAAGAAAAAACCTTGAAGATTTTTATAAATGTCAAACAATGTTCTTAAATCAAGTATAAATTGATACCATGACACTTTCACTTGACCTGCCTTATATTAATTTCATTTACCAAGCTTTCAAGCTACTTGCTCGTCTTCGGGGTAAGTATAAAAATTTCAAAGCTGAAGAAACAAACTTTTCATGGTTTTATAACTTGTCTAGAGCTGTTTAACACTCATTGGCTGATAAGAATTAAGATTATTAACTTTAAACATTTAGTAGAAAAAGCATAAATCATTGCTTGGACATAAGCACAAGTATATGTGTTATTTAACAGTTATTCCACGAAATCGAGTCGTACATGAGCTGATAGCCAACGAGGCGTACTCGCTCATGTGCGTCAAACTTAAAAGGAAATAATAGTAACAACTAATTACTAAAACTAGAAAAACTAGAACATTTTGTGAATGAATTTTGACTTGAACTGCGCGCGCTACTGACGCCATCACACGATTCTTCAGTTTGATTGAGAAAGCCAGATTAAAAAACTGTTCTTGAACTTCTCTTAATTCCTCCGTCGTTCTAAAATATATAGTTGTTTTAACACTAAAATATGCTATTTTTAGCCGTTAAAAAAAAGTAGTAAGGGAGAAAATGACAAAAACAGTGGTGAATTTCGATGTGTTTTGAATACATTTTAATTTGCCGTCACACGTCATTGAGCGCGCGCTCGGTATTTTCACTTTCGATTTCACTTTCGATTTCACTTTTCGGCTTCCTTTCAAGATTATGCAGGGAACTGTTAAGGAGTCTATTAAGAAGAAGCATAAGGATTTTGATAATTGAAAATGGACAAAAATAATAGCATTAGAATAGTTAGGGTATTTTTACATTAGCACAAGTATAGGAATAAGCATTCTGATTTTGAATTCAAAATAGTATGCATGAATAATAGCATTGGCGATAGAATAATGGTAATTTTACAATGTTCCCTTACTACAAGTAGAATAATAAGGACTGAATAGATGTAGAGTTAGCATAAATACTAGCATTGACATTATAATAGAGCGAAAACACTAGAACCATGAAATAAAAACAAAATAGTTACTAACTAATAGTTTTTATTTAGTGACTATTTAGTCAGTATCACTCAACCAGAAACATCAAATACAAAAGGAAACAATACCTCATTACAACTTTACTTGTCTTTTATAGTAACTAATAGTCGCTAAATAAGAACTATTACACACTAACAATTTGATTTTGTTTCATGGTTCTAGTGTTTTCGCTCTACAAGCAACTTTTTTATGATTTGTTACTACAAGTATAAGAATAAGGTAGAGTCATAGGCAAAAATGATAGAATTGACTTTAGAAAAATGTAGTTTTCTCCGCATCTCTTCATCGGGATTCCTGTGGTGAGGAGGGGAAAAACGATCGAGGGAGGGGGCAACTTTTTTTAATTTTGGGCTTCCTTTTTTTGAGAAGCGAGCCGAAGAGAGACTGGGACTGGGAGCGAAAAAAATGAGGGGGTGAGGAGGGAAGAGGTGAGAAAAGTACCTCAATCTTCCTTCTCTCGGAAATCCCACAGGAATCCCAAAAGAGAAAAAGGGGTAGCCTGCGGAGGAGGTTAAGAAAAAGGGTAATTTTACTATATTTCCATACCACAAGTAGACTAATAAGGACTGTGAATTGTTAACAGGAATATCATTAGCAGAATTAATATCATTGACATTAGAAAAAGGGTAATTTTACAATGTTTTTCTACCATAAGTATAAGAATAAGGACTTTGAATTGTTAACAGGGATATCATTAGCAGAAATAATATCATTGACATTAGAAAAATGATAATTTTCAATGTTTTTCTACCATAAGTATAAGAATAAGGACTTTGAATTGTTAACAGGGATATCATTAGCATGAATAATAGTATTGGCATTAGAATAGGGGTAATTTTACATTCCATTACCACGAATGTAATGATATGGAGTGTGAATAGGTTTTTTGCAAATCACGTGAAACTACCCCTTGAAAATCGAACAGCTGTGTCAAAATGAACATCAGAAATGAAAAGATTACCTCGATATCAGTAAGAAAGCAAAGTTTTAGCTCTTGCATAATGTTGAGCATAGAAGAAATAGCATTAAATATAAAGTTTAATATTTTATAAGGATTTAGTGTATGGAAAATATGCTTTGGATAGCAAAGCTTGCCAACCAGAGCATATTTTCCATACAAATCCGTATAAAATAGTGAATTATAAATGTAATGCCATTTTCCTCGTGTTACATTTTATGAGCTGAGATTTCGCCTTCTAACTAATGTTGAGGTGCTGTTTTCATTTCTGGTGTTCATTTTGACACTGTTATACGGTAATTAAATTGTAGTATTTGTGCATGTGATAGACCACATTAAAATTAGAATGCAATCAGCCAAGTGTCCTAGCTAGCGCACCATACGCATTCGCGGTTCAGTGATCAGACTAAATTAACAATAGACTAATTTAGTGAAATTTAGCAAAATTAGTTTTTTTCTCAATGTTTCACGGTTATATTATTTGCACTCTAGTATTACTTCTGATTATATTTCACTGCTAAACTGCATTAGTTCAATAGGCTATTGGCCATGTTCTAAATGAGGAGGGGAATAGGTTCTAGTTTCTAGATGCAATTAAGAATTAAAAAATTTTTTTGATATAAATCGTGCGCTTTCGTTGCCTGAGAAGCGTTCTCTATAACTCAACAGTGCACGAAGCGTCGATTTGTTTGATTTTAACTACGTATACTGAATATCTTATATTAGTATAAACCAGTACTAGTGGTCTATCACGAATCCTTTATTCTGATTGGCTACTCTACTAATGGTCTATTGAGTGATAGACCACTAGTAGCGAAAAGTGCCGGTTTTGTAAACTTTGAAAACGTTTCTTGATTCTTCTAATTCTTGTAATAGCTTGGTACTAAATGTAATGCTATTTTCAGCCGTTAAAACAAAAGTCTTGAGGAAGAAAATGACTAAAACTGTGGAGAATTTCGATGTGTTTTGAATACATTTTCACTTGCCGTCACGCGTTATTGAGCGCGCGCTCGGTATTTTCACTTTCGATTATCTGTCATTTTTTCAAAATAAAACGATTGAAATGTTATTTTTCTTTCAAACTATGGCAAAGTTTTACCTACTAGTTGGTTTATACTAAAACAATTAGACCATTCGGGCTGCGGGTCTAATTGTTAAATAGAATTAGAAAACTCAGCAGCAGTGCTTCACTGAGTTATAGAGCAATTGGGAATTTTAAGAAGACTCAAGAAGCTACGCGTCGTGCTTCTAATGCTCTCTCGTCTTCTAAAAATGTCCGCGTGTATTTAAGCAATTGTTTTCTAGTTTTCTATTTCTTCAATATAGTCCACAGCATGAAAGAGCACATCAAAAAATGCCAGATTGCAGAGTTGCATTATATTCTGTTGAATAATGACCAAGTAGCAGCCTCTCGAATATGTGAAAAAATATAAAGAACTGCACAGGTGTCCCTCCAAACCATACATTCCTTTGGATCTTTGAGAGACTATTGCAATGGAAATATTCAACCAAATAGCATCAAAATTTGTGATATTATATATTTTGATGTGCTTTTCATGTTATGTAGTTTATTTATTAATTGCATTAATTCTAGAAACTAGTTCTCAGTCCCTTCCTCGTTTAGACCAATTAGCCAACTCGTTCAAGTTGCGCAGTGAACTTTTGTACGAGTCGGCTACGCGCTGCAAATATAGAAGATTTATTAAGTCGACTTTGATTATATATTTTTTAGAATTAAAATTCCAACAGCCTGAGAAAACAGACGTGCTTTAGAGGAGCGAGAAGAACATTATTTTGTTTTCACTGGCTAGAATACAATTTTTTATCACAGTTTTCACAAATAGAGAAATACTTTTCACTTGATAGTCATATAAAAGTTATTCGTGATTTCAAAAATAAAATGGTAGAATGTAGTGCTGTGTTTATTGGACATGTTTTCACAGGGGATTTCTAGCAAATCCTTCAGCACGCTTGAAATATCTATTATATCATCATTGGGTCAGTTTCTTTTGTTCACTCTGGTCCTTGTCCTTCATGTTCACCCAACTAATTAACAAAGGATTACCCTAGAAACTACAGGGTTTCTTGATCTAGTGTTTGTATTTATCATTTGTACGTCTGCGTTAATTCGTTATTGTCAAGAGAAACCCTCTAGCCAAACGAGCCTAGTCTTTTGAATTAGCCGAGCCAATTAGAGGCGGAGGGTCAGAGTCTGATCCTGGCCTTCTGATTGGTTTTAATTAAGTCTTTGAAGAGCTTTGTTTGGACGTAATTTGACATCTTGACGATATTAGGATCCAAATATAGTAGATATAATTGAGTTTAGTTTAGTTTATTTGTCACACTACTACAATTACAATAAGAATACTATTAATACAAAAATAAAAAGGATATATAGATGTGACGGGAGTAGGAAACAGAGCTTACGCCCCAATTGAATATCCTACTCCTACGTAAAAATATATATAATAAAAATATAAATGTGAAATATAAATTGCAAAAAATACTAACGAATGTAACAAACTGAATACTAGGCTTAACAAGATTTACTGTAAAAATACACTATTGAAAAGGTTTAAAATTATTAATATTATATTTGCTAATGATATTTATATATATATATTATTATGGAGGCAAATAAGTTGATAATTTCTCATTGAAATAACCTAAAATAAGTTTCTTGAATTTGGATAATGTTAAATTTGTTGTTTTAAAATGTCCTGGAAGACTATTTCAAAGCTTTACAGTTCTTGGTAAAAATGAATGTTGGAAGTAGTTTTGTTTATGAGTGTTCAAATCAACATAGAAGTGAGTTCCTAAACTCTATGGGCCAGAGGTTGAATTCTAGTGGCATCACAAACCGTCAAATTTACAAACGCTAAAGCAAGTAGAAAACAACCTTTGGTGCCATGTTATAGAAACTTTCCCAATGATGATATAAGGCAGTCATATACTAATGCTTCGGTGAATATGAAATATATCAACCCTCGACTTCATCTTGGGTTGATATATCTCATTTCCACACCCCCCCCCCCCCCCACCCCCCCCCCCCTTTTGCTGTGATCTCCATGCACTTATTGCCTCGCTAATAATTTTACTTGTTAATTATTAATAATTATAAAATAATTGGGATAGTACGCGCGCGTTGATTGGTCAAAAAGCCGTGTTTCATGAGAGCGTGAAACACACTCACGCCATTCTCAAGCGCGCGCGCTCATTCAACTGTCAGTTTTTTCGTTGTTTTGATCTTTCGCGCGCGCTTATTTGCCATTTTCGATGAAATGCAACGTAGGGAGAAATGACATCGATAAACGAATAAAAGGAGATTTTTTTCGTCTTTCGCGCGATTGTTATTTTATAAAAAAAATGAAACACGTCTTCTGTTTTTTTCACTGGCTTATAAAAACCTCGATACGTTTGGAGAATTTCTCGAGCAGGTCCAAACATTCGACTTCGTCTCGTGTTTGGACTGATCTGCTCTCGAATTCTCCCAAACGCATCTCGGTTTTCATTAGCGCGTGAAAACACAGAAGACGTATTTCATTTCTTAATTATAAAATAATTGGGATAGTACGCGCGCGTTGATTGGTCAACAACCCGTGTTTCATGAGAGCATGAAACACACTCACGCCATTTTCAAGCGCGCGCGCTCATTCAACGGTCAGTTTTTTCGTTGTTTTTATCTTTCGCGCGCGCTTATTGGTCAGTTTCGATGAAATGCAACGTAGGGAGAAATGACATCATCAAACGATTAAATGGGCATTTTTTTCGTCTTTTCGCGCGATTGTTATTTTATAAAAGAAATGAAACACGTCTTCTGTTTTTACACTGGCTTATGAAAACCTCGATACGTTTGGGAGAATTCTCGAGCAGGTCCAAACACTCGACTTCGTCTTGTGTTTGGACTGATCTGCTCTCGAATTCTCCCAAACGCATCTCGGTTTTCATTAGCGCGTGAAAACACAGAAGATGTATTTCATTTCTTAATGACTAGCTAGTAGACTTATACACCGAGTGCATTTCAATTCTTTATTCACTTCATTCTGCGTTTCCATTTACGGTGTTCAAAATTTACCTTAGAAATTAATATCGCCCTGGGACCCCCACAGTTGCACTATGCTACTTTGTCCGGCTTCGTATCCTGCGTGGTTGGTCCTTGTAGTGTAGTGGTAACACGTCGGACTAGAAAGCCGAAACCGCGGGGTTCAATTCCCGACAAGGGCATGTGATATTTTTCTCATGTATCTGTTCTAATAGACATCATATATTTTGGAAGACAAGACCAGCAGTTATAGTCCTTTTGACGGGCACTTCCGGCTTTTATAAGCCAATCAGAAGCATTTTTGTCGCATCGCCAACAGTTCCAGAATGGCGTCGTTCAAGAGAATTGTTTCCCGTGTGAGCCCTCTAGAAATACATCTTATAAACATGATTTTACACTTAAAAAATTATATGTACCTTGGACAACAAAATATTTCTACTGCTCTATCAGTTATAAAACATATTTTAAAAAAAACACAATTGCCTAAAAATAACCGAAATCGTTGTTATACGTTGTCTCGAGGCGCCATTTTGGAACTGTTCGTTTGTTTGACGAACAATCCTTTGCGTGCTTTGAGATAACCTGGAATATATTCTACTGAGACAATTTGACTACATCCCGTGGAATTTTGAAGAGTCTCAATTGTCTGAAATTGCAAAACGAATAAACTTTATTGGGTAATTAACAGCTAGGTAAATCTTTTGTAACCGAGCCTGCACGTCAAACCACAAAACTTACTTGTTAGCATTGAGCCCGTGCATATCTGCAACGCGGTGACGCACAAAAGTAAACAAACTTCAATCCGAAGTTCCATGTGGCATTATAACTTTGCCCTAAAATCAGAGTAATTTTTGATAAACAAGGAATAATTTCACAATTGACAGATTTTTGGCTAATTACCTCATGAATAATTAATGAGTTTTTGAAGGGTGGATAAAGTTATCCGTGGATAAAAGTTATCCACAGCATAGGTTTTTTATAGATTTTATCCGCAAAAAGCTCCTAAAACTTAGGCGATTTTGAGCGATCTTATGACCTGGAATATAGGCCTTAGAGCGCAAACACTATCTATAAGACACAAGAACATGCATAAAATCTATGATTGTTTTTCCGGCCAAATTTCTAGAACCTGTAAAAGCCAATTTTGGCTAACTTTGCATACATACCCTTTTTCAGACAGTGTTAAAGCCCGAAAAAGCACCCTATCGAGTAGCACTTACCTATATAGAAAATATATGGCAGTACATGTGGAGTGTCGCCAGTTATCTCGTCTACCTAAGAATTAAAAGCAACACGGAAAGACAACTGATTAAAGACCTATGGTCACGGTATGCTTTGAGTTGTTGTTTTGATTGTCATAATTCATTCGCAGTCAGTCGTATTACGAGAAAAATATATCAAAATATATCAAAATACATCAAAATATATCAAAATATATCAAAATGTCTGAATGTGCAATTTTTATGGTCAACGAAATTCAGTATTTCGCGCGGTGCATGCTGGTAAGTGACCATCTTATTATACCTCACAAATAATCTTCCAATCACATCTCAGTAATTTTATAGATAACACAATGAAGTTTGTATTATTATTTGTATTGTAAAAAATGTTGACCTAACTTTACTGACGTTTCGAGCGTTAGCCTTTCGTCGGATATAATGGAAAAAAATATCCGGTTTCAATCATCCTTTTTCACTCCGTTGAAGGGCTAAATCTCGAAACATCAGTACTAGGGTTAAGTCGACATAAGTGTTACATATTTAATTATATTACTTAATTATCGCATATATCAAACACCGATGCAGCCTATACTAGTTTTCATTTATACATCCTCCGGAACCCAGGGGTAATCTTCTGTCGTTCGTTTCTCGCTCCCAGAAAAAGTACCCCTGGGAACGTAGTCTGTTGGAGCTTGTTCCGGAAGTCAAAATTCAAACTTATTTAACGACTTACTTTGAATGGTTATCTTGATTTTCATTGGTCGACCTCAGCAAGGCAACCAATCACGAAAGAGCTGAATTTTGACTTCCGGAACAAGCTCCAACAGACTATGTTCCCAGGGGTATTTTTTCTGGGAGCCAGAAACGAGCGAGGGAGGGGGGGGGGGGGGGGGGGGGGGTTACGAAATTGGGAAAAGATCAAATGAGGACTAGTAACACAGCGGTCACTACGCATGCATAAAAAAAAAAACAAGTAACAAGATCCAGCACAGAAATCTGACATTCGTACGGACTCTATAACAAACAATGGAGTGTACGATTTTCATCGCTTTTTTCTCAAAACATACACAAAAGTAATGACTCATGGTAGCTTTAAAATATAACAAAGGTTATGTACACGAAACTTCAAGCTTATACATACACCTATTTCAAAAATCGTTGTCGCAATCAAAGCTACAGTTCACACTCTGAAGCCTGCAAAGGATGTCGGTACTCCTTCTCTTGTTATCGATCTATTCATAGGATATATTGGTTGTACGTGTTTGTGTTATATGAACATATCAATTTGCTGCAGTGGTGGATGATGAAACAAATATTTCTTTAAAAACCGTGAAATAAATAACAAATTATGTTCAATAATCCTTTGCAGGCTTCAGAGTGTGGACTGTAGCTTTGATTGCGACAACGATTTTTGAAATAGGTGTACACCTACTTGCAATAACGTTGTCATACAAAAAAGAACATTTGTAGTTTAGTGGATTAGAAATAAATTAAAAGTACAAAAGAAGATCATTGAAGCAGAACTCTTTCTTTTGTACTTTTGATCTATTCATAATCCACTAAACTACAAATGTTCTTTTTTGTATGACAACGTTCTTGCAAGTAGGTGTATATTCAGGAAATTCTCAGCTCTTATAAATCAACTTCAAACACTGTGACCACTGTGTTGATTCGCACTGTAATAGAGGGGACTGGTTATGAAAACCGGCAAAGATCAAAGGAACCTCCATTGACTATGATGCGTCATATTAAATATAATTCATCCGATTGATTGCCTATTGTGTTGAGTGGAGGTCGATCGTGGAGTGCGCACTTCTTTATGACTATAGTTTTAATTTATATAGCATCATTGGTAGTTGGTTTTCCAGACCTGAAGGGCGAGTATGATCAGAGAATCGAGATCGTCGGGGAATTCATCCATTTGCGATGGTTCAACATGTGAAAGATGCGGTGAAGAAACTGTTCATTTTATATTTATAATTCTGATAATGACTTGTGGCATCCTGAGCAATGTTTTGCTAGTATACGCTACTTACAAGACATGGAAACAGAAGAAAACTCCCGACAAGATATGCATTTTGAATTTTGCTTTATCAAATATTCTTGTTTGTATAGTTGGTCTTCCTTTAAGACTTGTATTATTGGTGTATTATGGTGATACTTTGATGTGTGATACTGTTCGTAACGTTCAAGGACTGGAAGATTCTTGTTGGGCTATGTGCTTACTAGTAAGCATGTCGACGTTCGCAGTGATTGCATTTGATCGCTTTGAGGTTCTCACGAAGTTCCCTCATCAGAGAAAACTCGATGTTAACAAGTCTGTCATTGTTATTGGAGTTTTGTGGAGCATTTGCTTCGTAGTGGCTGCTATATTTTACACAACATTCCCAAGCCAATGTCGACTTGAAGCAGCTAAACGAACGCCCGATAAAAGACGTGGAGCGCCGAGGATAATTAAACAAGCCGTGATGGTTTTCCTGGTTGGGCTTTCTTGTGAACGCTGTGCTAGATACCTCATCCTTGCCGCTAAAACAATACGACAACAAAGAGAGCAGATCAACAACACGCTTGGACATAGACTAGCTGATGTCGAAGTGACATTCACGAAAAATGTCATCGCTTTTTGCCTTGGTAATGTTATTTTTGCTGCTCCTTTAGTGGTGACATCTGTTGTTGTTGGCGTTGCCCATGATGTAAATTTAAGGTGTCCAGCACAATGGATAGCTACGTCTGTTTATTTAGGGTTTGCAAACGCTCCTATGATATATTTTTCAGTAGATAGAAGGATGAGGAACCAACTTCGCCCAACAAAAATTCAGATCCGAGAAACTGACTGTAGAAAACACAATGCAAGTCAAACTGCTTTTGCCATGACAGGCACTAATGATGAAAGTAATCAAAGGAACCCAAAATAGAACAAATGATTGTTATACATAATTTGAATTGTAGTTACATGGAGTAATTTCAATTGAGATTGGTTATCGTTCAAATCCGAGAAACTGATTCTGAAAAATACGATGCAAGTCAAACTGAATTTTCAGGAAAGGTACTCACGATTGAAGTGACCAAATCAACACAAAATAGAATAAAGTTCAAATGTAGTTACATTGAGAAGAAAATAAATTAGAAATTCTGTTGTGTGATATCTTTCTGTTATCATTTATTTGTGTATTTATAATTGTTAGTATTTTTCTGTATTATATTGTATTTTTAAGGTGGAAGTGATTTAATAAATAAATAAATAAATAAATAAATAAATGAATGAATGAATGAATGGATGAATGAATGAATGAATGAATGAATGAATGAATGAATGGATGGATGAATGAATGGATGAATGAATGAATGAATGAATGGATGAATGAATGAATAAAGAAAAAGAAAAAGAAAGAAAGAAAGAAAGAATGAATGAATGAAAGAAAGAAAGAAAGAAAGAGAGAAAGTAAGAAAGAGAGAAAGAAAGAATTAGAGAGAGAAAGAAAGACAGAAAGAAAGACAGAAAGACAGAAAGAAAGAAAGAAATGAAGAGAAAAGAAAACGAACAGCGAACAAAAATAAAAATCCAGCAATGCCTTTCGAAATCTTGGCCATTTCAAATAAAGCTTTTAATAACAGAAATTCTGGAGTCTTACCACAGTATGTACTTAGTGCATTAACACACTTGCCGGTTTTTTTTAGCGCATTTTTCAAATGATGTGTTGATAAACGCCGGATCTCTTTGCCAAAGAACGTAGCTTTTTGAAGAAAACTAATGACCGTTATTGTTGAAGTGCGACCATTTTAACAATATATTTCCTAATTTTGTTTAATTGTATTCTAATAACAAAATTTGTTTGGCATGCAAAACCATAGCAAATACGTCACTGTACGTCCAGCTTTTAAATCATGCAGTTATCGATGGATTGAGGTTGGAAACTCGAAAAGAAATCCCATGTATTTCGAAGGTTGCACAGACAAAATTGTAACTCTGTTTTAAAGAGTTTCGAATCGATTTAATCATTTTTACGGGCATAATTTCGAACCTGTGTAGCGAGTTTGTCGCTGATCTACAACGGACATTTTAGTATACAGTAAATTTAAAAGACATTGTCTTCAATAGGCTTCAAGTCCACGCGACTAGACCGAAAGGTAGCATGGGTAGAAATCACCGAAGCGGATAAATGCACACAGTATCTAATGCATGCAATACCTCGCGCACTCAATCAACTAATTAGTCGGGCTAGCCATAGGCGGCCCGACTTTAGTTCTACTGTTTCGTCAATCTATGTATCTATGTATCTATGTATCTATCTATCTATTAGTCAGGTGGCTTATCACAGAATTTGGGCTCAATCGTGACACGAGTGATACAAGCATGAAATTTGGCACATAGATTGCTGTTACCCTACTAATCAATATTAGAAGGGGTGCCCAAGTCAAACGAGCCAGGGGTCAGGGTTAGGGGGATTTTAAATATCGAAAAAAATAGGATTTGGGCTTCCTGTGGTTTTTATTTAAAACGACGTTTTCGTTCAATTATAGCCACAAATAAATTGCTGTTACCCTACTTATCAATATTAGAAGGGGTGCCCAAGTCAAACGAGCCAGGGGTCAGAGTTAGGGGGATTTTAAATATCCAAAAAATAGGATTTGGGCTTCCTGTGGTTTTTATTTAAAACGAAGTTTTCGTTCAATTATAGGCACAAATGAAGTTTTATATCATCATAATCTAACTCTTGGTTACACAAAATTACTTTGTTTGCATGAAAGTAACTATGAGAAGCTATATATGTATCGTATGTAATTAGTTCCCACTCTCCACTCGGTCAAACATACCGAAAGTTTTTACCCAATTACGTTTATTTGAGCAGTTTATGTGACCCATAGATGAATTAGATTAATTTTTACTTAGTTCTTGGCAAGAGCATTTGCACAATGGCGTGCACTTTAACTTCTCTTTTGCACACTTGCACCGAGTGCAAGCCTTTTTACAAGAGCACTTAATAAGCTCCCTACAGACCGCAGACACTTGAGGGATGGTCATCCAAACCGGTTTCCACTGTCCATTTTCTTCTTTGACCCAGGAGTAATCTGATGGGGCAGGAACATCCTGCATTGGCAGGTCTGATGATGTCCAAATACCGGCCTGATAAATTGCCCTGCGAGCATGTTGGAGAAGTGCGTCCTAGATAGAAATAATAAATATAATCAAACAACGGACCAAGAAGAAGGAGTAATGAAAAGAAATTAACAACATTTAGCAAAAAATAAACCTTATTCCAAAATGGCTGACTGGCCCTTGATGTCTTGTTCTCATGAAATTATTCTTTTCTTTTAAATTCACCCAAGCTCAAACACAAAAGAATAATTTCATGAGAGTGAGGCAACAAGGGGCAATGGAACAAAAGGTCGCCATTTTGGAATAAGGTGTACTATGGTGATTATGAAATTCAAAATAGATGTTATACTTGTGTTGGTGGAATGTTTTCCAGATCTCTGTTCCGTTTTGAGAATAAACTCATCCTAGCCTCATTGACTGACTCCAGAGGGCTTGACTTGTCATACATTATCACAGTCATTCTTTCAAGGCTCTTGAAACTGTCTGAGGTGATTGTGAGAGGTTCAAAGGGGTGTCTGGAAATGTGCTCTAATACTGGAGTCACCTGGTTGTTCACTTCCCATGCTTTCCATGCAGTCACCTTTCCGATTCCAAAGAATTGCGAAGTGCAGTCGCATCCAGTGAAAGAGTGGAACACGGGTAATGCCCTCGCTTTGGCTTCTCCGAGAGTAGAACAGATTCGGTTGATGTTGATAAACGAGAAATGGCGCCCCATGCCAAATGCCACCCACACTTTTGCATGTTCGTTGAAGGACAAGAGGTCATGGAGCTTACCAACAAGGATAACTACAACGTCAGTATCAACAGTCCTAACTAGGATTGTCTCAGCACCCCCCTCCAAAGCATGACGTGCATGTACGACAATACGAGTATCCGCTTCTTCGTGATCACACTGGCCCATACTCATTGGAGAACCAAGAGATACTACAGATGTTCCTAAAAAGACAAAATAACTATCTATAACACCTAAAAAGTAACTTTGTATTGAGAGCAAGTATGCGGCAAAAACTGTATACGCCTTTGAACAAGCAACACAAAAAAAACCATGACATGTAACATGTTCAATTCTGTTTTGCTATACCGTTTGAAATATTGTGTCTGTTATTAAAAACTGTCATCGCACTATAATGTCACTAAACATAGTTTGACAAATGAAAGAGTAAAATCAACATATAATTATTTACCCGAGGTAACATATAATGCTTTGTCGATAGGATGCAGTGAAGTCGACACTCTTGATGTTAGGTAGGAAAATAGCTCGGACTTGTTGTCAGGGTCACGGAGAAACATCAACCAATTCTTTGGAATCTTCGTTGGACCAGCAACTTTCCTCCGGGTTCCTTGCCCTCGATGTTCTCGCGTGGCGTTCTTTAAGCTGTCTTGAAGGTAAGTGTCCCAAACAATATCGATGCGCTGGCAGGTTTGAAGCTGCTGCTGGATATGTGGAATAAAGACTTTAACTGCGTAATCGTCAAACGTTGAAGCCTCGACAGTCGGGAGACTGTGTACAACGACGGACCCATCGAGTATTTTACAGTCAAAGTGTCTTGGTACAGCATCGTTATCACAACAGCTGCTTGGCTTTAGACATTTCAAGAGGTCAGATTTGGAGCTTGGAAGCCTGATGTTGCCATACTCGGAGAGTGCGGGTGGGAATGACTGAACCTCGTGGCTAAAAAATTCATCCATGTCGCCTTCACGGTTTTGCAAAGCTACATATAACTGCGCAAACATGTTCAAGTTGCTCTTAAGGACAGCAATCTTCTTTCCTTGCTTGGAAATTGTCTTCTTAAGGTTCTTGTGAAATAGTGGAAGGTTGTTCTTCTTGATTGGCTCTTGGATTGGCCTTGTCCGATTCTTGATAACCTCATTGACATACGCCTTATACTGATCTTGTCCAATTTGGTCAAGACTCCTGACTGATTCAATTACCCTGTCATCCACGCAGTCCCTGCCATCGATGGTAACCAGTTCCGGGAAGTCGTCAAGAAACGGATTTCCGATTCTTCTCACAACATCACAAAGATTATTCACTTGGCGATGGAAGGTTTTTTGGGCAGCCTTACCGCACTCATGGTTCTGCAAATTCTTTGGGTTGTCGGGATTTTGACTTGTCAGGAATTGGTCTTCAAATTGGAGAATGATTCTGGATAATTCAGGGCCAGAGAGCATCCATCGCCTATATAAAAAAGAAATTGCACACATTTGTTTGCATGTCACGATGATGGTAACTATGCTTGCAAAGTTATCTATAGGATCTTAACAGTTGTGATAAAATGTACTCCGATGAAGGACTTTATAGGATGTTAAGTTTATTCCTTTTACGTCCCGAAAGAAGAGATTATATCTCTTTAAAAAGCAATTTAATGAGAACACTATGAAAAGAGTATTTTAAAATTGTATTCGTCCAACTTTCTTCCCCCCACTCCGTTATAGAATTGCTAAGAAAATTCCTATTCCTAAAATGCCTATTTTTGGTACATACCTGAATGCAACAGGGTTCTCAGTCAAACCAACAGCACCACCAGAACCTTTAACCATTTTATTTGCCTGTTCGTGGACTTGGTCCAGCGGCATTGATGAGAACCTTTTGCCGGTCTTTGATAATACCCAGTGATGGTTGTCTTGAAATTCACGCTTTAAGGATTCGGGGAGGGATTTCATATCTTTGATGTGGACTGGGACCCAGCGGGCGTAATTTGTGTGATCCAATGCAAAAAAGAGTGGTGTGAGGAGCTCCAGTACATCCACAAAAAGAGCAAAATCTCGCTCTCTATGCGCTCTAACTAACATGAGAACCAATGTCTCGTACTTCATAACTAACTCCCAGAAGAAGAATGTTGGACTTCTCTTTCTCATAGAATCTTCCCATTCGCTAAAGGAAGTGCCATCTGTGACGTATGTTGCAAAGGCTTCATTCTTCAAGTTGTGCAAGGCCAGCAAGGTAACTTGGTGAGCATGCCTGCCAATAACAGAAATGTCATATTAAATTATCAAGTGCTCCAGCGCTTTTTGCTTTGGAACATTCACTAAACATTCTGAGACTTGAACAAAGCTGTTGGTGTACTGAAAGATGATATAAACATATAATCTACTCGCATAAACTATTACTTTCTTGCAGCAGAACGACAAAAACGTAAAACATTTAAATTATCATAACAGAAAATCAGAGCAAACATTGCTTACCTTGTTCTAGTAAGATGGGAGGCCTTGAGTAAACTTTGCGCTATCCCAGATGAAGTGACCTCTGCTTCGGTGAGAATGGATGTCCATCCGCTACCTTCAAGGATGTCGCCGATTGTACACCAGCTTGCCATCTCCAGATGGAGGCCGCCAAACATGATAGCAAAGGTGTCTTCTCCATATTCGTCAGGCCACTTCCACTGAAGAGCTTTAGCAATCGCATACAACGGTTGATCTAAAGTAATGACAGATACTTGACCTGGGTTGAGAAACGCTGTTACCTCACGTATTACGTCCATTCCATGCTTTATCATTGCGGGGGAGTCAGCCTTCTCGTAGAACAATGGAAGAAGTGCAGTTAAAGCAGGTGGATCATTGGTGTCTTGCTGGTTGCCAGAGTGATATGCGGCCCACGCAATAGCATCTTCAGCGCATATGTCATTGTTGTTAAGCTTAGCTGACGCATGATTTAACCACTCAGCTTCTTGGTGCTTTGCGTCGTCGACGCTAACGTTCACTTGTAGTGGTGTTATGTTACAGGGCGGAATAGAGACTGTACCAGTGTTTAGGGCTACGGCAGGGACGGTTGTATAACTTTCTGGCAAATCTTGTTCTGTTTCAGCTGGCGACATCACCAGTGGAGGTCTTAATTCTCCAGGTGCATTTTCTGCCGGGAACTGGAAGATACTGATACCTGTCCCATGAAAAGATGATACTGATGTTGTTGAACTAGGATTGTGATCTATGTTGTCTAAGGCACCAACTGTAAAAATTCCTTTCCGAAGACTTGCAGGTGACACACATCCATCCTCCTTGTAACGCTGACACAGTGATTTGGCTAGCTGTTCCTCAATTTCAATTATTCGATCATATGACACTGAAATGCCTAGCTGATACATTTTCTCAATGAGTGTTTTGCATCGCGTCGAGCTGTGTATGCAAAGTCCAACATAAAGAGGAAGGGGTGGCTCCCTAGACGCTACATGACGAGAATAAGTCGTTTTTGTCTTGTACAATCTTTTTTTGGAGTTGAAGATTATCGTCTCACAGACAGTAAGGCATGCTTGACTATCATTCTTCTCTGGTGACTTAATATCAAGCCCATTTAGAATCATAGATATCAAAGACCTAAGGCTAGATGGTAGATAGCTGGACTGACAGTTCGTTGGGAAGCACCCAGAAAAGGTGAAACTTTCATGACTAAATATGTCCTTCCTCACAATTGCTGCAGCTCTCGCCAGGGTCTCAGCTTCCTCAGAGAAGTTACGTTTCAAAGCATCTTTCAGGAGATTGCTTATTGCCTCGCCAAAAATGAGAATGGTGTTTTTACCATCGCTTTGTTCTTGAAGAGCTCCATTGTAATGTTCAAGCAACGCTTTCTTTAATCTTGTTTTGTTGATTGATTTTTCAATACCCAGATATTCTAGCCTCTGGACGTACAGTGACGAAACCTCTGAAAGCTTGAACATATGAACACCATCATCCACACATTGATCAATGTATTCTACCAGCTCCACAAAAGCTACAGATTCGTCCAATTTTGTATCGTCGAGTCCATCATTTGAGTCCCGCGTTTTCTGTGCACAGAATGACCTGTACTGATTCCTCAGCGTGATTAAACATTTCAAATGGTATTTTGCTTCTATTGCGATTAAATCGCCTTCTGACATACGTCCCAGTAATTCAAAGTTGCTAAGTTCAAGAGCCATATGACGAATGTTTTTGTCAGTTTCAAGCATAGAAAAACACCTAAGTCTACCATTCTCGTCGCCTTTGCAGCAAAACAGACATTCTAAACGTTGATCTTCGTGGACGGATTCACGTTTTCTACATTTCACACTTCTCATTTCAGGTCTTTCCTTTTCATCGACAGCTGCCATGGCATCTCTCTTTCTATTTACACTGTTCTCAGCTTTCTTAAACTTCGAAATACTGAACTTCAAACGACAAGACTTATGCCAAGAGGCGTTATTGCGACACAGACATTCAACATCTACATCGTTATCAAACTGCAGTTGTACAGGGGATAAATTTGCTTGTTTAAAGACGCCAACGTTCTCAAGAAATGTTGTATATACCTGGCGGTTTCTTTCAAGGGAATCATTTCCGTTCAAAGGACACTTAACAGCCTCATTTGTGGACTCTTGGCAAATGATGCATTTCTTCCAATCAAATGGCATGGTATATTCAGTGTTTTTTCTAGAAGACAAAAACGTTTTATTTTTGTTATAAAGGATCATTATTTCTTTAAAAACATAATATGACTCTTTCAGGATTTGTAAAAGAAAAGAAACACATTATATAGAATCTTTAAAAAGCAAATGGAATTGCATTTGATACTTACCAAAAACCTGACTGTTCGAGTAAAGTTGAGTTAATTCGCGGCAAAAGTTATACAATTCTTGTTAAAATGCTACATCTGAAGGGCATTAAATCATTCCAATTAATACAAATAGATTTTCATTTTACTTTCCATTCAAGATTTCTAGTGTATTTTGATTCTTTACTGTAATTTTAGCTCAATTACCTTGGTTACTTGCAGTCCAGCTAGTGTAACATGGGCGCCGCCATCTTGGAAACCGAGTAGGGCATGGAACCGAGCCTTTTTAGTTTTCCTTTAATATTTTCTATTTAAAAGCTATTTTTTAAAGAAAATACATCGGGAATGTGTAAGAGGTGCTTATTAGCAAATTGAACTTAGTTTTTACTGGATTGTTACGTATTCTCGTCAACGAGAGCGGAAAAGTATATTTGTACCACAGGAAGCCCAAATCCTATTTTTTTCGATATTTAAAATCCCCCTAACCCTGACCCCTGGCTCGTTTGACTTGGGCACCCCTTCTAATATTGATTAGTAGGGTAACAGCAATTTATGTGCTAAATTTCATGCTTGTATCACTCGTGTCACGATCAAATCGCTAAGCCACCTGACTATATGTATCATGTCGCGTTTTGACCACCGGAAGTCCAAATAATTGTAAGGTTCGAACCGGAAATAATCAAAGATCAGTATTCTATTATTTCGTCATATGACGTCATACCTTACGTGGGCTCCCTGTGTAAATACGTCACTACCTACCCCACCCCACTTGTAACTTACCCCACCATAGGGGTCACGTTCTAACGTCACAAAGCTATTCTTACTATGTAGTCTATGTGTAAGTTTAAAATTTATACCCCAAATAATCGTTCTAACTTCCCATGTGGGACACTTCACGATATAATCGCAAATAAAAGTTATCACCAACAACGACTGCATACTTATTATTAATAACGTAAAAAATGGTGTATCCTTTCTAATTTTAAGTTTTTAAGCGAAATTATTTATAAATGGGAGAGGTCACTAAATCAGATATTCGATCCTTCGCGCATGCTCAGAATGATTGAGGAGTCTAACAACTCAAAAAAAGACAAGTAAAAATAACAAAAACAAACATACTACATTGTAGATAATTTTTTATGAATTTGTTTACGTTGAATTTTAAAACGTGCACCCAGACACGGCTTAAAAACGGCTAACTCGTTCAAAGCACGAGGTATTGCACAACAGGAAGCCCAAATACCACAGGAAGCCCAAGCAAATCGCCATCTTGGATTTGAACACGAATGTATTCGGATTTCTCGTACTTCTACATCGATTTACTCTTCCAAATCAGCGTTGGCTTTGGGTATATGGTTTGCTCAAGACATTATACAATTGCTAGCTGTTATTTTCTAACGTTTTTACGGAAAGAGGTTTTCTAAAACATGTCAATATCAGACCGTTTTTGATACTCGAGCCAACTCGATCCTCGAATTCTCAGAAAGCAGATTGATCAGCAAGGTCAGGAGCCCAAGGTAGATAAAAACAACGACATGAAAGCTGGATTATTCCAATACAAACTGCCATCAAAGCAAACAAGTAACTATTATATAATTATACTTTTTTTGATAAATATCAATATTTTCAAAACATATAAATTCATCTTTTTAACAGTTAATCTACATGTGCAATCGGCCTTCATATAAACATCGCCCAGAACACCTTAAATCGCCTAACATCGCCTAACATCGCCTAAGAATTTAAGAGCTTTTTGCTAAAATCGCCTAACATGGCCTTATTATGATGGAATTTATCGAGAAATCGTCCCTGCTATAAACAGAAGCTACTTTTTAAACATCCTTTCATAATGCTATGGAATTGATTCACAACCAGTTACAAAGGACGAAGCTGTTGCTACTGGATATTTAATTAACAGTATTGTATTAGCATTCTTCAAGAGTACAATACAGCGCACTAAAAGTCAAGACAACAACAGTATAATACTTTAGTGATGTTTAGGGTAAATATTTTGCTTCTTGTAATTATTTTTTTGTATTTTTGATTAAAATAACGAGATTATCTGTCAATATTTTAATTTTGTTGACTACTATAAGCTCCTACAAGGTTCAGATCCGCGATTGAAACTGGCGATTGCCGAGAGCTAGCTTAGCTTCTTGCAAACTTTTAAGTTAAACCTCAACTTTGGCAAGTGATAGTTAATGATATTAAAGAGTCTAAACGTGGTTTTGGCATTATCAAATTTAAGACATCACTTTGCTGTGCAGCTAAACCAAGAGCTCGTAGGCTCTCTGTGTTCATTTTCTTTTGTTGCACTGTAGCCCGACTACACGCTCAATAGAGCGTCTAGTTATGAATAATTCGCCGCTTCGGTGATTTCTACCCATGCTACCTTTCGGTCTAGTCGCGTACACTTGAAGTCTATAAGAAAGCCTATAAGAACGACCATGTTTTTTAAATTGACTGTATGTTCCCTCCCGGAAAGGTGACTGACGTCCACCAAAGCTCAACTCGTCTTGTAAATAGCGCTATATAAATCATTAAACTGTTATCATTAAGATTAAAATTTTACGTTTTTCTTTGATGGTGTACGTAGTTGGTTGGGTTTGACTGTAAATCGCAGTAATATGTAGTGTTTGCGCGATATCTATACTATATGGACGGACAGGCAATCGGCGATATAAAACGTCTAACACGTACAATTGTAATCATTCAATCAGCTATTTTAGTTCGTATTTAAATATTAAAAATGGAAACTAGCGAGTAAACTAGTATAGGCTGCGTCGGTGTTTGATATAAATGATAGGTAATAATATGAAATTTGTAACACCGTAAAAAATGTAAAAAATTTAAAAATTGTTTTAATAAAGTTAAATCAACATTTTTTACGGTGTTACAAATTTCATATTATTACCTATTAAATATTGAAAAGGCCTACTCTATTTACTAGTTATATATAGTTATACTAGCTAGTTATAGTAAAGGGTAAATTAAAACTTCGGCTTTCGCCGGTTTGATCTGAAAACGCACCGATCGATTCGCGTCCACACTAACGTTTTGCTCCGTTTTCGACCGTCCACACTAGCTAATACGCTCAAAAACGATCGAAACGATGGCGTGGCGTAAGTACAGTTTGGCAATATGCGTATTCTCATGTGGTACACTTGATGTAAGCGTTTTCATTTCGATACGTTTTCGACCGTCCATACTAATACGATATGTATGCGTTTTCATTCTGATCCACTTTCAAGAGCGTTTTCAAATCGATGCGGTTTCGATGATACGCTCAGCGTACAATGTAAACGGAAGGCCTAAACGGATCAAAATGTATACGTTTTCAAACTAAAACGCAAAAGTGTGGCCAGACGGGGCCTTAGTGGCACTCAGGTGGTTTGTAATTCATTTGTGGTCTTGAAAAAAAAAATAGATCAGACATTTCTCTTTGATATTCCAAAGGCCATAAGTTAAGTTTAAATAGTCTCACAATATATAATAACAACAACAATGACAATTATTTTTATTTGGACCTTGATGTTCACAAATGATTACTGATTAAGTACTTATTGACTGAGTGGGAGGGCCGTACGGGAAAATATTTGTCTCGCGGTCATGACGTACGGACCGAGCGCAGCGAGGCCCGTACAAATGACCAAGAGCCAAATATTTTTCCGTACGGCCCGACCTAACTCAGTCAATAAGTTTTTTATCATATGACCCGTATATTTTGCCCGGCACGCGCCATTTTTTTGTGATTTTTTTACGTGATTTTATTCGAAGGTTTTCTTAAGAGAGCGCACCGGGCAAAATACGGGTCATATGATAAATAACATTTATCATATGACCCGTATTTTGCCCGGTGCGCTCTCTTAAGAAAACCTTCGAATAAAATCACGTGATAGGGTCCGTACGGTAGAAATACTCTTTAGAGCTCCCCTAAACGAACATTTATGCCAACTTTTGTGTCTTTGCTGTGTTTTGGTTTCGAAATATAAGCGAGACAATTTGTGTCACGTAACTCAAGTCACGTATCTTAATTAGTAGTCGAAAATCAAGCTAGATTCATGTCAGTTTAGTATTTATCGATGTTTGATTGAAGTCAAAACCTTAAAATTATCATTAGTAAGCTAGATAACTTGCATTTTCGCCGTAATTTTAAAGAATTTTAGGATTTTGCGAAGTTAGGCTTTTGGCGGCCATAACTGTGCCCAAAGGAGGAGCACAAAGATGGCGGTGCCATACATTTCACTGTAATCAAGGCGCATATTCACTGGATCCGTATTCAGTTACAATTGTTCCATTTACGATCAAATTTTGGCAAACCATACATTAGTCATCGGGCTTTAAGCTAGTTTGGCCTAAATTGCTACATGTATCGCAGAAATGGCTAATGATATAATCAACACAACCGGAAATGCTTTTTCCATACATTTCTTACTAAAAATCTTTAGTAATAGCTTGACTATAACTCTGCCGATATTCATTCTTCTGACCACATTTTGCTAACACTGCTAAATAAAGTATTAATTGCTTCATGAATTCAGTGATTGTTTACAGTTTAAGCGACAATTTAAGGACTTTCAATATGATCACGTGATAGGTAAAAGCCAAGAATAGCCGAACCTCCTATTATAGTGATCAACTGTTTAAGCAGTATTTAAATTAAAGCATTATATGATTATAGAGCACCAATAAAAATTATAGGTTAGAATGACATCAATAAGTTAAAACGTTTCAGGACAAAAATATTAAATTCTTCAAAAGTTTAATGGCGAGAACTTTTATTATATGATTCTTAAATGGCGAGCTTAGGTCTTTTTTTCTCTTTTGGGAGATAAACTGGTATTAAAGCTTGTCTATAAAAACATAGCTGTTGGTCATTAGTATTTGGCATAGTAGCTTGTTAAATTTACCATGGGACGACCGCCACTTTTTGACTTTTGTGGTGTCCCGTGCGGGATGAAGGTCCGCGCGACCGGAGCACTATTCAAAGTCCATTTGAATTGGTAATATGGTCCCTGGGGATTTAATGAATAACTTATAAATAGAACACAAAGCCCCACTCAATATGTACTTGGCTCTAGTCGCCGTCAGAAAGGCGTAGTGACCCGCCCACCCGCCCTGGAGCCATGAATACGGGTTACTAATCACTGGTACGCTTTGGTTTGGCTTGTCCCAGGCCAGACCGATTCCCCATACCTTATTTACATATCATGAATAACAATATTCCAGGGTAGAATATTACACTATACCTAAAAAAATGGTAATGCATCGAGTCGATTTTTCATGGTTTACCACACGAAGCCCAAGCGTACGTCCGTGCGACGTCCGTGCCCAATGCGATGCTGATTGGCTGTTAAATTTCGAGTTAAACAAACAACAACAAACAACAAACTATCTGTGGTAGACCAGTCTTAAAATAGGTTTTATTTTTCGTCGTCGTCGTCGTTTTCGACCAGACAAAATGGACAATAGGACAATAGTACCCCGATGGCCTTTGCGGTCTCACTTTAGCCTCGACACCATGACATCGCTAATAGAACATGACCTCATCAGACAGACCTTCGTGCTTTCAAAGCTAAGTTCAAAGCTACATACATTTACTGCTTGCCCCAGTAGTTCTGCACCCCCTACAAGATGGCGGCAATAACCTTGGATCGGTCTTTTTGCTCACTTCGCTCTGATCTTCTCTTAACCCAAACAAACCCATAGAGCGAAAACACTAGAACCATGAAACAAAATCAAATTGTTAGTGTGTAATAGTTCTTATTTATCGACTATTAGTTACTATAAAATACAGTAAAGTTGTAATGAGGTATTGTTTCCTTTTGTATTTGATGTTTCTGGTTGAGTGATACTGACTAAATAGTCACTAAATAAAAACTATTAGTTACACCTACTTGCGGTAAGGTTGTCATACAAAATAGAACATTTGTCACAAAGAAAATAGAACATTTGTGATTTAGTGCGAAAGGAATTAATTAAAAGACAAAAGAGAGAGTTCAGCTTGAGTGATCTTCTTTTGTCTTTTAATCAATTCCTATCGTACTAAATCACAAATGTTCTATTTTCTTTATAACAAATGTATATGTTTGTATGACAACCTTACTGCAAGTAGGTGTAGTAACTAGATAGTTTTTATTTCATGGTTCTAGTGTTTTCGCTCTATGTAAAAAAATATTTTGTTTAAAATAGAGCGACAACTGAGCAAATGGTTCAAGTTTTTAAAATGTGAAATTAACACAAGATATATTGTAGTATCTTGCTAATTGTTTTAATGTTTAATACAATGAACTGAAATCAGCTGCGTTTGACAGTCAAAGAAAACCATTTTTTATATTACATTTATAGCTATTTATACACGTTGGCATACAAACAGTTATACATGTCGGTAATATGAAAGTATTTTTTTTTTATTTATTACACGTTTATATAAAGAGGATATTACATGGGCGCGCGGAGATACCAATTTTATTTTAATTCGAGTGTTGAAATGATCTCTCACGATTGAGTTCAGCGAACGTGTACGAGATTTTCAACACGAGAAGATAAAATTCGTATCTTCAAGCGAACATGTAATGTTCTTTTTGTTATATAATTATCAATGAAAAGAAAAGAAAACTTTTTTTGACACAAGAAGTTTCCGTAAAGCTGTGTAACTTTAGGAATAATGTTTTAACATGTGAAAATAACATGTATTTTCAAGGGCCCAAAGGAAAGCAATTAAATGATATACATATAAAATATTTTCAAAGTTTGGGTTACGAGAGTAATTGTTTGTATAATATATTAGAAATATTAGGCGTATTTCAATCTCATAGTGGAATTGTTTTATGCAAGTTCAACCTTTTGGATGATTCCACTATTTTTATCATTAACACTGCCGGTTTACGTTTGTGTTTTATCAACAAGAGTCAGTGAAAGCAGAAAAGGTTCTCTTTGATTCCTTGGCGAATGTACGATAGATGAAGAGACATAATCAAAGGGTTCACGAGGGATTGCAGATGGACAAAAGTTGCGCCAATTGGCTGAACAATATACTGAAATTCAGCAGTAACATCTTTGCCTTTGATTGCCTTTATAACCACGCCTATAGAGAAAGGAAGGTAGAAGAGAAACAATGCAACCACTAGCAAACTTATAGTGACATTTCGCTTGAATTCCTTGAGTCGTCTTTGCTGTTCTTCCTCCTCTTCTTGTTGTACTGCTTGTACTTGTGCTTGGATTTTTCTCCTTTGACGATAGCCTGTTATGTGTACTTTCACAGAGCAGTAAAATATCACAAGAGAATTTAAGAATCCAATCAACATAACGGGAACTTTTCGGAAAGTATCTGAGTTGTCCATGAGGACTCTTCCTGCCAACACGGTTATTGGCGCAGACAACCAGATCAAAACCGCCGCAATAATTGTTTTCTTGACTGTGACATTTTCCAGATAGAATTGAGGGTGCTGTATGGCAAGGTACCTCTCTACACTGGACACCATTAAAGTACCTAATGTCAAAAAACTGCAAACAATTCCAAGTGTAGCTTGATGGCTAAACAAACATGGCGAAGGACGTCTTAACAGTAGAGTGACAAGATACCAACAGTATGTTAAATCTAGAAATCCTGCCAAAACGTCAGTTACTGCTAAGGCAACAAGTAAGTTGTTGTAAGTCAAATTTCGTAGATTTTCATCCTTTAGAATCACCCAAATGACCAGCAGGTTAATGACGATCGTTGGTGGGGCGGCGATACCATTGATGACTGCAAAGAACATCCAGGTTGGTTCAACAGAATTTGGAAGGTTTGTCAGGTTAGAAATGTCGAAATCAGGGGATATCAAGCAATCAGTTGTAACATTTTTGAAGGACATGATTTACTTCTGATTTGCATGTTCAATGCCTTACTCGATGTATGTAAAACTGCCTTGTGCTGCTTTGGAATATCTAATACATTTGATTAATTGGTCACCTTTCAAAAGTTGCTTTGTTTTTCATTTCGTAGAAACCTGATGTTGGCGGAAACCATGCAAACAAATTTGAACATGAAGGTGTTGTCATTTCCGTAAGCCTTCCCTGTACTGAAATTCATTAGACCCACGTAATGATCAAGTAGATTGTTTCAAAGTTTTACCTAAATCAAGGCGATATTTTTATGTTTGTTTTAAATGACCGATTGGTTCACCATTGTTTAAGCTCATTAGTGTGGTTTTGAATATATTATCATTCGAAAGCCAATAGACCATTTCACTGTTCCGTTCAGTGAACACGAATAATAGTTCTAAGTCTAGGTTCCAGTTGCTGCGCATAGCAAAACTATAATTTATCATGTGCAGAAAAAGAACAACACATCAAACAAACTCAATTCACATATGATCCGGTACCCGAGCTGGGAATCGAGCTTAGATCAAAGCGGTTAAAGGCCGGTGCCCTAAAACAAACTCCGAGAGTTATAGGGAAATATATTTGGAGACGATTTCGAAGCGATTACTGATGTTTTAGAAGCCAATGATGATAAAAGAAAGCCAGTAATTTATACACATGCATGATAGATAATATAATGAAATTTGTAACACCGTAAAAAATGTTGACTTAGCTTTACTGACGTTTCGAGCTTGAGCCCTTCGTCGGAGTAAAAGAGCTTTTACTCCGACGAAGGGCTAAAGCTCGAAACGTCATCATTTATATCAAACACCGACTCAGCCTTTACTAGTTTACTCGCTAGTTTCCATTTAATTTATACACATTGAATATGAGATGAGTTCAAAGTAATTAAGGCTAAATAACTTACAAAGCTCGCAAGTTACGAGCTGAAGTCAGTGATATAAAAACGAAGGGACAATATGCTATTTTAACGTTTATCTCTTTTCTAGATTAAAAACAAACTTTATTGAGGTTTATCAGATTCTACAGTAAATTCTTATTCCTCGGAAAACCGATTAATTAGCCTTATTTTCATTATTTTTCGGCTTAAAATAACGTGGTGCAGTGTATTCGGGAACCTTCACAAATGAACTTTAATAGATATATATGCCCAGTGCTAGAAGTTGAAGTATCTCTTAAAATATCTCCTTTGATTTGAATTTTAGTAAAATAAGTGCTTGCTGTTTGTTTTCGAAAATGTAAAGCAAAGCAAAATATATCAAAACGATGCGATGATGTGTTGATCTGTAGTTACTAAAGTCATCTAAAGTTGCTAGCGAAGCGAAGCTAGACCCGAGAACCTCGTTTTGATACTACACTCATGGCGATGCCGCTGGTTTGTGGGAATGTCGTGCTCATCTACAATAAGAGGTATTATACAGTTCAGCTGACGAAGCTAGTATGCTTATGTTTAGCCGCGCGGAGTGAGATCGATACCGGACACTTAGAAAGATTTCAAGCCGAATCATCACACGAGGCTGACACGGGATTTCTATATGATAACTAGCTACTCTTTCATATCGATCTTTTGGGACTTATAAAACAAAACTATATAGAGTAAACACATACTAGCCGATTGCCTGGTAAAGAATTATATTAGATGGTTTAATTTTGATCGCGTTTGATCTAAATATTATATTATCGCGTGTTCGCTTTCGTTATCGAAAGATCCAAATGGCCAAGTGCATGGTAGCCGGCTTCAGAATTTAGCTTTTTTATCGTTTTTAAGAGAGAAATATTCAAATGTTTATAATGTGAATAAAATAATAAAAGTGATAGTGATAAAAGTGAAAGCAACCAAACATCCAGAAACCATTCGTGGTCACTAAACGGAACTGTGAAAAGGACTATTCTGATACGTGAATGTGTTCGTTAATTGTCCGGAAACCCAGCGGATGTTTCTTTAAATAGTTGCGACTTTTAATTGCGTTGCCCAAACGTCCAATAATATGTTCGTTTAATTATATACACCAATTTCAAAAATCGTTGTCGCAGCCGAAGCTACAGTCCACAATCTAAAGCCTGCAAAGGATGTCGGTTATATGGATATAATTTGTGATTTATTGCACGTTTTTTAAAGAAATATTTATATTCATCATCTACCACTGCAACAACTTGTTATGGTCATATAACACAAATACGTATAACCAAAATATGCTATGAATAAATCATTTGATAAAAAGAGAAGAAATACCGACATCCTTTGCAGGCTTCAGAGTGTGGACTTTGGCTTTGTTTGCGATTTTTGATATAGGTGTATTTTTCTGTGCGAAGTATATTGCTGTGCTGTATATTCTACTTTCAAAAGCTTTCCTATTTATACTAGTTTACTCGCTAGTTCCATTTACTGGCTGTAACACTTATGTAACTTTGTAACAGAAGGCAGAATGCTAAAACATTAGAAGGAAATAATTTACAGAGATTTGGATTTGGTGCAAGTTGATTTCCAATATCACATATCAGGCTAGAGACACTTTCCAAGTTGTAATAATTTAAATGGGTGTATTTTGGAATTGATAAACAAATATGACATTTTCGCTTCTGTCGAAGTCTTTGTAAAAGAAGTAATTAAACTTCTATTAGTGGCTTGACCAAAGCTCTTTTATATTAGTATGTTTAACACAAGTCTAGCAAAATAGATCGGGAAAAGGAGAAACATGGCATTAAAATATGTTTTAATTCGCGCCATGCCAATCGAATACGGTACGGGTCACTTTTTTCCATTGTGATGTCGATTTTTTTATTTTCGCTTATTTTGTAGAACTTACTGATTGATATCTTGATTTTATGAAAGAAAAAAATAGGGGTCACCGTATTCGTTACGTAAATATTGTGCTGCAAACTTTCAATATTTGTTCGCCATCTTGTTTTCCTTCCATGAACGAAATGGCCCAGGCGTTCCACGCTGCGCACAAAAAGTATGTATACAGAAACAGTGGCCGTAAAAGTCTTTAAGATATTATCAAATGATGCAAACGCGCGTGCTTTATGTTCTTATAAATTAAATTACTCACTCAGAATTGAAGAAGGAGATTTGAGCGATGAAATAAGGCACTGAGAAGGAACAATTGCGTTTAATAACTTCCTGGGATCAAATGAATTGCAATGTGTCAAAAACTTAAAACTTAAATTATCTATTTTCACCTTATGGTGGAAATGAAAGAGAAGCCAAACGCTTTATTTCAGAACTAGCCTTAAAGCTTTCTACGAAGAAACAGCTTGACTACACTACTATACTGAATACATTGGCTCAGAGTTTTTCATAGACATTATCCATAAATCTAGTTAGGTCAGCAGTACGTACTATGCATGAAAGGAACTATAACTTTCAAACAATCAAACCATGATATAGATAATATTGATATTGTAAATAATTTTAACAGAATCGAGTAGATATTTGTTTATTTTTCTAAGTTTTTTTTATATACACAACCCATCATGTGGGCGAATATTTTTTCTTCCTTTTTAATCTATTAATATATTTTATTCAATGTATTTATATATTTATTTAAAGAATTTGTCAATAAAGTATTGTTATCTATTTGCTGGTAAAGTTGTATTGGGGTACTCCAAAATTTTCAGACTTCCCTTTTATTTATAGACAGTAAATGCCGCGAGTTTGTTTGTTGTGCCGTGAGTTTTGTGTGTTGTGCCGCGGTTTTTTGCGTGTTGTGCTGTGCATGAGTTTCATTGTGTTGTGAGTTTTGTTATTTTTGCCGCGAGTTTAGTTGTTTAGCCGCAAGTTTTGTGTGTGTTGTGCCGCGAGATTCTTTGCGTGTTGTTGTGTGACTTTTTTCTGTTGTGCTGTGAGTTTTGTCTGTTGTGCCGCGAGATTTTTGCGTGTTGTGCCGCGGTTTTTGTGTTGTGCCATGAGTAGTTTAGTTTGATGTGCCGTGGTTTGTGTGTGTTGTGCCGTGATTGTTGTGTGTGGTAGTAGTAACTTTATTTAAAGAAGGTTTAAAAAAGTATTTATAAAATACACCAGTTTAGTAGTATACTAATCTTCCACTGGGCCTTTAAATAATAATTGTAATAATAACAATCAAATAAATATACTAATAATAATTCATAGACGTAAAAATGAGACTAAAGAAATAAATTTTTGACGTTTCGGAGCCATCACGCTCCATTATCAAATAATACTAGCTAATTACAAAATGCAGAAAGTTTATAAAAAAAATTATTTCTTTACTAAGTCTCATTTTTACGTCTTTATGTGTTTCAAAATCATTACTTATAATAATAATTTAATAATATAAATAATGCTAATTAGAATAATATGAATATATCAATAAGTAGTGTTGTACTTTGTCATTAAAACTATATTATTAAAAATTATATTAAAATTATATATTTTTTTATTGTAATTTACAGCTGGTCAGTTAACCCAGTAATGTTAAGTAATGTTGTGTGTACAAAGTAGGCAACTCTCTATTGTTCTGCGGCAATAGCAACCTCCCCACATAAGAATGTCTCAGTTTTCAGACTGAAAGTATATTGGCCTATAGGTAACACATTTTAAAAATAAAATGTGCAAAAACTCTGTTTTGGAACAAAGTTTCTTTTGTACTAAAAGATCTCGTCCAATCATAAGCGCTCAAAACAATAGCCAAAAGACGTTTACAATTCGATATGTTCCCCACATAGAAATTTTGGTATATAAAGGCTCAGGAAATCTTAGATGAAAAGGGAATTAGATATCAAATAAAATATTAAAAAACCCGCTTAGTTTTGAAATTATGGCAGATTTTCATGTTTTAACCAATGAGATGGACTGATTAGACAATACACAATTAGCACCTTTCTGCATTCCATTGTCGTTTGCCTGCCTACTTCTTACACACATCATTACTTAAATCTAAATCGATAAACTGAGGTATCGAATACAAATAATATTCCCTTTTCATTTCGTTTAAATTCAAAATCTAAATGCTAAAAATCAGTAGTGTTGAGAAAGGTCGATAAAATTTCAATTGATTAGATAATTACATGTTACAGAGTAAATAAGTAATATCATAAAAGTTTTTGAGATGCATTTATTTTACTTCAATTGACAAGTACGTATAGTCAAGGTTTCATTAACTGTAGAAGGTTTTGCATTGTTTTATTTATGTTCCGGAGGTTTAACAGACGACACAAAGGAAAAAGCTCTTAGAAAAACTGACCGAGTGAACTAGACAGTTGGGCTTTACAGCAAGATGCTCAAGACTGTGAGCACTGATAATGTATTCACATACTTTTGTAGCCTGCGTGGCGGCTCTAGGACCTTTGTAGCGCCATCCTCCAATTAGCGTTTAGATCGGAAATAACATAAGACAATCCTGTAATGCTGATTGGATAGCAGCATAGACGAAAGTAAACGAAAACATTAGCGGTGATCCCACTTTTGGGCGCTTTGCTGTAACTTTACAACTCTCTTTGCTTAATCTCGGTTGATTTTGACAGATAAAACCAAACAGCACATAGACAGTTAGGCCTGCCTCGTCCTAAAATCGCCCAAAATCGCAAAACAGCGCGTAAAAACGCCTAAAATCGCATTAAATTGCCCGAAGTGCTTCTCCGTAATTTTTCCACTTAAATCATCTTAAGATTCCTTAATGCAGTTAATACTCAGGATAGTCAATTGATTCAATATTGTCAATTTTAGAAGAAAAACAAAACAAATTCTAAAATGTCGTTAAGTTGTCATAGGGTTGCTTAAAATCGCCTAAAATTGAACGTTTAATTGTGTCCCATTTTCTAATATTTTTTTCTTAAAACGCCTAAAATCATTTTCAATTACGGCGACTATAGGAACTGAGGCATGCCTTCCAGGTCGGTTAAACACACGTATCAAAGATATGCCTATTGTTCTGTTGCAATCTCAACCTGTTAAAAAAATCTCGCGCGCTAATTAAAGTCTTTTGTTACTTCTGTGTCTCACCTTCCTCCTATTCTTCTTCTAATAATTGCTTTTTTCATACTGCTTCTTCTGGCTATTTTATATATTAACTTGATCTTTTGTTTGACTGATATATTTACTAATTCTATGCTTAATCCACATAGGGACAGATGTGACTATTTGCGTCATTGATTTAGCGCATTTATAAAATTAAACTGCACGTGAAGATTAATATAGGAAATAAAATAGAAAGTCTATTGTGAAAGAAACAACTCGTATGGAAAGTTTCTACAAAAGTTGTATAAAATGAAGTCGGAAAAAATAAATCGTTGATAGGAATACATTATCGTAGAAGCAAAAAGATGGAATAGTAAATTACAAAAATGTTCATTTATAGATTATCTAAACTTCTTTTAATGCGAGTATGATAATTTGAGTCACTAACATCAATGCTATGATTTCGATAGAGAATGATATGTGTGTATGATTATGATCGTCGAGTAGAAATGAGCAATTTATGCAATTGCAATTATAGAAGCCCGAAAAAAATTCGGGACTTCAACGGGATTTGAACCCATGACCTTTGCACCGGTACTGCAAAGGTCATGGGTTCAAAAACGTTGAAGTCCCGAATTTTTTTCGGGCTTCTATAATTGCAATTGCATAAATTGCTCATTTCTCCGCGACGATCATAATCATACACACATCATATAACCGCGGATCAGACCCACATACGTATCTAGAGAATGATATATAACAGCTAAAAGCAAAATACCATAATAGGGGATCTCAATGGGATTAACCGCCAAACAAAAAAATGCCTTAATGTTACCGTCGAGCACCATAAAAGGATCCGTCAAAGCCGAAAAATATAACGTGAAACAATGCACACTTTAATGTCCAATTAGTTTTACTTAAAAGAAGTATGTATTGTTCAACGTTTTTATTATTTATAGCCGGATTTACATCAAGCTCTCAGGTTCTGGAGATTTAAGAGACGACACTCCAAAAAAAAAAGACTTTTAGAAACGCTAAGTTAGTGAAC
The DNA here is from genome assembly GCA_949775045.1 of Metridium senile. Classification (NCBI taxonomy): domain Eukaryota; kingdom Metazoa; phylum Cnidaria; class Anthozoa; order Actiniaria; family Metridiidae; genus Metridium; species Metridium senile. The sequence goes on from OX459104.1 coordinate 14,031,346, forward strand.
TAGATATGTCGCATACTAACTTCACAACAAGCAATCAGTCTTTTTGCTTGCTCTCGCCTGATTTCGACAATTCTAACCTCACAAACCTTCCAAATTCTGTTGAACCAACCTGGATGTTCCTTGCAGTCATTAATGGTATCGCCGCCCCACCAACGGTCGTCATTAACCTGCTGGTCATTTGGGTGATTCTAAAGGATGAAAATCTACGAAATTCGACTTACAACTGCTTACTTGTCGCCTTAGCAGTAACTGACTTTATGACAGGAATACTAGATTTAACATACTGTTGGTATCTTGTCTCTCTTTTGTTAAGACGTCCCTCGCCATGTTCTTTCATCCATCAAGCTATACTTGGAATTGTTTGCAGTTATTTGACATTAGGTACTTTAATGGTGTCCAGTGTAGAGAGGTACCTTGCCATACAGCACTCCCAGTTCTATCTGGAAAAAGTCACAGTCAAGAAAATGATCATTGCGACGGTTTTGATGTGGTTGTTTACGCCAACGGTATTACTGGGAGGACGAATCGTCCTGGATAACTCAGACCGTCTCCGAAAACTTCCAAATGTGTTGATAGCAGTCTTAAGTTCGAGTGTGATTTTGTATTGCACTGTGAAAGTATATATAACAGCGTATCGTCAAAGGAATGTCATCCAAGCACAAGCAGTACAGCAGGGGGAGCAAGAAGAACGGCAAAGGCGACTCAAGGAATTCAAGCGAGCCGTCACCATAAGTATGCTAGTGCTTGCATCGATTCTCTTCTACTGCCCTTTTATCATCGGCGGGATTGTATTGGCAATCAATGGCAAAGATGTTACTGCTGACTTTAGATATATTGCTCAACCAATTGGCGGAACATTTATCCATCTGCAATCCCTCGTGAACCCTTTGATTATGTCTCTTCGTCTATCGTACATCCGTCAAGGAATCAAAGAGAACCTTTTCTGCTTTCACTGACTCTTGTTGATAAAACACTCAAGGAAAAAATGTTAATGATAAAATAGTGCAATAATCAAAGAGATTGAACTTGCATAACAAATCTAAAATGATGTTGAAATACGCCTACTAAATCGCTAATAGAAGTGGAGTTTTGGTAATGAAGGAATAGCTGATCGAGAAGAACTCTCTCTGAATAAAAACAGTAGAGCATAACAATTCAACTTCGAGGAACTCTTGCTTGATCAAATAACAATCCAAAATAACCAACCAAACGTCAATCCCACCAACCAACTAACCCGCCTTCTAGCCTAACAACCAACCAGCAAATTAACAAACCAACCAACCAACCAGCCAGCCGACCGACCGACCAACCAACCAACCAACCAACCAACCAACCAACCAACCAACCAACCAACCAACCAACCAACCAACCAACCAACCAACCAACCAACCAACCAACCAACCAACCAACCAACCAACCAACCAGCCAACCACCAAACCAACCAACCAACCAACCAACCAACCAACAAACCAACCAGCCAACCACCAAACCAACCAACCAACCAACCAACCAACCAACCAACCAACCAACCAACCAACCAACCAACCAACCAACCAACCAACCAACCAACCAACCAACCAACCAACCAACCAACCAACCAACCAACCAACCAACCAACCAACCAACCCCAAGGATGTGACTATAACCATTTAAGTTAAGTGAGCATATAAGAACATTTTAGCCCTCAATAACGTAAAAGATCTATTTGAAATATAAGTTTTAAGAAATCTCTAAAAGATCTTGGTAAAATTTTGACCAAGTTAATGATCACTTTAAATTAAATGTGGATTTTAATTTGTAAAAAGGTTTCATCTTCGCTTTTGTTTTTGTGTTTGAAGGCCTACTCCCGCGGGCCCTAAGGTCGCCTAAGATCGCCCAAGATCGGCAACTCAAATATAGCTAAGTTTCTTTAAAATCGCCTAAGATCGCCTAAGATCGCCCAAGATCGGCAAGTCGAATATAGCTAAGTTTCTTTAAAATCGCCTAAATTGCCCAGGATCGGCAGCTCAAATATGACTAAGTTTCATAAAATCGACTATATAACAAAATTGATTGTAATACAGTAACAAGCATGTGAGCTGTTGCTCACATTTTGTAACTAGTTCGAAATCTTTAGGAAACAAGTCTTATTTCAATACATTAGCAGCACAAAACAAGCATTCATTTCGGTCTTGGTTTGATATGCTTGTTGCTTAAAGCTGCGACAACGTTTCTTTGAAATCATTATATACTATATAAAAACATATATAGAGAAACATAAGATAAAAATTTAAAATATATAAATTTAAAATATTTTGGGGGGTGTTGCGAGAAACAATAGAAAAGTTTACAAATCACCAGCTGAAAGCGCTGTCCTAAGTGCAGGCAAATTACCAAAATATAGAGATATATGAACTATGGAATGTTAATATTATAATGTACACCATTATTACACCAGTACGAAAAAACTATATAATACCAATTTTTCCTTTATTTTTATTTATTGTTTTATTAATAAATAACAACAGTGAAAAAAAGAGCACACAAAACCAAGCAAAAGGTCTCGGTTCGAATCCTTGCACTGGCACTCAAAGACTTTTTTTCGCCAAAAATCTAAAAGTAAATTATGTAAATTAAGTCTGATGTTTACCCGTCAGTAGAGATGGGACATGGGAGAGGGGGAGGGCAATATCTGAATTATGGACATGAAGCATTATATAATGACACATGTGCCATTATATAATGCTTCATGTTCATTTGCATTCCATTGTTCTTCTATTCTACACCATAATCCCTCCGCGTTTCAAACGTAGATTATGCGATATACAAGGCTTTCCTCGTGACCAGAGAGGAGCATCGGATTGGACAAAATGGTCATGAATTATTAATGAGTTTTTTTAATTAAAAGCTAATGATATTTTTTTCCATTTGTTTATCATTTTTTTCCATTTGTTTATATGTTTTGAGATAGAAAATTTCTTATTGGCCAGTACATATTCTATTCTTTCGTTGTATTTTAGAAAATTTATTCAAAATACCAATATACTTATAGGAATATATAATACTGCATGTGGCGCTTTTCGATCTGTAAAAAACCTAAGCTATCACTAAATAAATATATAAATATATATCTATACAAAATAGATTATGAGGCTGACTTGTTTGGATATGTTAAAACTATACTATTTACAAATACTTGTAAATAGATTATGCTATGGGTTATTAATCAATAAAGGGACTGCGTTTGTTGTCAATTGAAGTTCATTACACTGTTTGGGAGCACTAACTGTAAACGCTCTATCATCAACTTTGATCTAAGATGATGCGGGGATTACTCTCTAAAATAGACATGTTTTAAGAAGGCTCCGTACAGTTTTTCAAGTGCTCGACTGGTCAACTTTAAGCGGCTGTAGATCTTATTTGCATACACCCTCAGCTTTGACATTTTGCCCAGTTGTTACATAAAGATTAAAGTTTGCAAGGGTATGTTACGACCTATACAGTGCTAATATATAGCAGTTTGCTTAGAAGTATACCAACTTTGGAAAAATTCGTAAAAGTTGATTTCGAATAATTTGAGGGTCATTTTTTAAAGTGCACCTGACGCCTTTCATGATATTTTGCGAATCTGTTGTACATGAGGTGTATAATAAGTGTATTTAATTTGTCTTGATATCGACCTCTCCTTTCTGAGATATAAACATTTGAAATCTGAAAATGCAAATTAAGTGACGTCATCCCAGGCCTCATTAAATATACAAAAGTTCTCTGGAAATAATTATAGCAATTTTTTAAAGCTCAATATCTGTATTACTAATATTCACTCTACCATTAACATTTTTACTACTTCACAAAAACAAGCTTGCTGTCAGCTTTGAAACAAAACTTTGACAAATTCCTAGGATGACGTCACCTCATTTGCATTTTCAGATTTCAAATGTTCATATCTCAAAAAGGAGAGGTCGACATCAAGAAATATTAAGTACACTTATTATATACCTCATGTACAACAGATTTGCAAAATATCATGAAGGGCGTCAGGTGCACTTTAAAGCTACAAATTCACTACTTCTTGTTTCCGATTCCATAATTTTTCAAAGAAAGCTCCCTAAAGACTATGACTCCCTAACTGTCTAAATCTTGTTCCAACAGCAGACTTCTTAATTGTAGGCAAAATTTAAATTTGCAAAGTGCGTTTCACAGAATACACCTAACTTTTGCATTTTATTTGATTGTCTTTAATAGCTTCAATCAAGTCAGCACTTGAAACGCGTCTTTGAAATATCCGACAAATTTAACTCATGGAAATTAAAAACAATATATGGCCGGGACGCGTTTTTTATTGAGTACTCAACGCCATTTTAATGAGTTTTGAAAAAATCAGCCCAATTTTGTGTCTCCGTTTAAACACACTGACGGAGATCCAAAGCACTTTACGGCTTGGAATTTTGCCTACTAGTAGTTTGATGTTGAATTTCTTCAAACGTCGTATACTTCTAGGAAAACTGCTATATATTAGCATTGTTTAGGTTGTTTTAAAAGTTTGGTTTCGAAAAACGAAAAGCGTAAAATCGCTGCTAATCAAAAATAGCGATATCATTGTTTCGTCGCTATGGTAACTTCGATGTAAACAAAAATACACACCCTAAGAAAATTCAATCTTTATGTAACAACTATAGGCAAAATGTCAAAGCTGCAGGTGTTTGCATTAGCGGGCCGAGTCAACATCTGAATAGGTTAAAGAAAAACGTACAAATTTCATTATAACCTGTGCACTTCAAAGTTGCATCTGTTTTTATTTGCCAAAACTTGTTAATCAAGTTTATATATATTGGCCATTATGCAAGAACAGCTGAATCTTGAATGCAGCTGAATCTTCTCTATGAATCTTATAAAAATGAAACAAACCAACAAGGAAAAACATTTATATAAATGGTTAATAATATATATAGTAAATACAAATTTCAATCTTTTTTATCTTTCTTTCTGTAGTGTACTTCGATCCCAACATTGTTTTTTTCTGATATACTATTATTTTAAATGGGAGATGTCTTCTTAAAGGAATTATAAAGTTACGAAGTTTCGGTCTCACCATGAAACCATCATAAGGTACAAGTAAATTATGCAAATACATCATTTAAAACTGCGTTATAACAAAAGGTATTGTTCGTAAGCACAATAGTTATTTAAAGGTTCTTAATGAAATAACTTTGCTTTTATCGAGTCACTTTGTACGTTGAACACGGGTTGGCGAACTTGAATAAACAATATTTAAAAAATTAAACAGTCTAGTTTGGTTCTACATCGCTTCAGGACTTTAAACTGTTTGGCACTAATATGTTCAAGGCCATGTTCACTGCGAATATATTTACCAATCGAACTTGATTTCTGTTGATGTTCAGCTATACGTTGGTCGAGGTGACGACGTGTAAAACCAACATAACGACTTGAATTAATCGCACAATCGCATTTAAAATATTAAACAAGTGAACACTCATTTGGTTGATTACATCCTGTTTTTCTTCACATATCTTCATATATCAGCTATACGTTGGTCGAGGTGACGGCGTGTAAAACAAATATAACTTGAATCGGACAAGTCACATTTAAATTCATAAACAACACTGAATTGGTTGCTTACATCCGGCTTTTCCTCGCGTATCTTCATATCTTCTCCAACGTTTCTACCAGTAAACACGGGAATAAGTCCTTGTTTATAGTGTTACCAAGGTGACTAAGCCGTTTTCTAACTATATCGGCCGATGGTTGGTCTTTATGTGGAATAGTAAAGCAACACACCCTGACATCGTCGAGAAGCCCAGGCCCACCATGAGCAGTGTCAGCAGTCTTGGTTTCATGATGAGACTGAAACGTCGTAACTTTATAATTCCTTTAATTTTCATTATTAAATCAAGATGTCTTCTTATTGTTCTTATTTGCTTGGTTTTGAAATTCTCCCAATATAAGCTTCTTTGATGATAAATCTTATTCGCTCTAATTTGGTCAATTTAAATCTCCCTACAATCCCTATATTTGGAAGAAAACCCTGACCATTTTCCAGTACCTTCCTCTTAGGCAATACTATTGTATTAGTTCATCCTATCTTATCTTTCTAATTAAAGGCTTTGGCAAGCTCATACATTTCCTTCAAGGTGTCCACCTAATACAAAATAGGTCGTAGGAGTGAATTTGTTAAAAGGTTTTTTACTTTTTGGGAAAACACCTTCAAGTAGCCATGTAATGAGCAAAGAAAACTAATCTAAAATCATGGCATTCACTCCTTGATGATGTTCCGATTGTGTTTGTGATATGGCTGTGATCAATTAACGTGTTTATTCCAAAATTCGTTGTTGCTGTAAAAACTACAGTCCAGACTATGTAAACTAAACCAAAAATATATTTAACTAACTTTTTATTGTGACAAATAAATAAATAAACCAAACCAAACTATATGCTATATATGTGTTGTTGAGGAAATATATATTGTTATTGTGACAAATAAATAAACTAAACTAAACTACGTTTATGTCTGTGATTGTTAAGCAAAACAAGCTAAAGTGTCAATTGGTCTGGGGCGGTTTTTTGATTTCCGTTCCATCAATTAAAATACAAAAAGCAGCTCAAAAACGTATTTATTTATTTATTATTTATTAGTTTCTTCCATTTAGTGTGCATAAAAAGTTACACAACTAAAATACATGAACAAATAGACATTTACATAGTAGCACTAAATGAGGGGCAAAACGAACGGACTCTTAGTCACAACGAGGTTAGCCCACGATCGTGATCAAGAGATTAACCATATAATATAGAGATGATATTAGAATAATGTGGAAATGGAAATGGACAACGCTTCTATTCAGGTTGTTTTTTGGGAATTGTTTGTCATTGTTTCACGATAAAGGAATATATAAATGGATAATTACATATATAGTAAATACAAATTTCAACTTTTTTTTATCTCTTTCCCTCTATGCTGTACTTCGATCCCAACATGATATTATTATTTTTTTCGATATACAATTATTTTAAATGGGAGATGTCTTCTTATTGTTCTTATTTGCTTGATTTTGAAATTATCCCAACATAAGCTTCTTTGATATACTATTATAATGGTTCATCCAATCTTGTCTTTCTTATTAACACTTTTTAAAACAAAATGGCTTTGGCAAGTTCATACATTTCCTTCAAGGTGTCCACCTAATACAAAATAGGTCGTAGGAGTGAATTTGTTAAAAGTTTTTTTTTTTTTTGCTTTTTTTAGAAAACACCTTCAAGTAGCCATATAATGAGCAAAGAAATTTAAAATCATGGCATTCACTGCTTGATGATGTTCCAATTGTGTTTGTGATATGGCTATGATCAATTAACGTGTTATTTGGTTTCCCTTCCATCATTATAAGGTAGCTCAAATACGTAGAATGTGATCAAGAGATTATCCATATAATATAGAGATGATATTAGAATAATATGGAAATGGAAATGGACAACGCTTCTATTCAGGTTGTTTTTGGGAATTGTTTGTCATTGTTTCACGATCACGTACGTAAAATCAAAAAGGAAGAAACGAATGGCATGTATTGTTCAAATTTATTATAAAATACGAACGAAGCACACTTTCAGCAGGGCTTTACATTTTTAAGAAGTTGAGCGACGTTTAATTCCGAAGCAAACCATGTCCTACACCAACTTTACAACAAGTAATCAGTCTCTTTGCTCAGTGGTCTCGATCACGCCAGATTTCGACATTTATAACCTCACAAACCTTCCAAACTCGGTTGAACCAAACTGGATGTTCTTTGCAGTCGTCAATGGTATCATCGCCCCACCAACGGTCGTCATTAACCTGCTGGTCATTTATGTGATTCTTAAAGATGGAAGTCTACGAAAATCTATTTACAACAACTTACTTGTCGCCTTAGCAGTAACTGACTTTTTGGAAGGACTTCTAGTAGATTCAGTATATTGTTCGTATCTTGTCTCTCTTCTGTTAAGACGTCCACATCCATGTTTGTTTAGCCTTTACTCTATACTAGCAATGCTTTGCAGTTGCTTGACAATGAATACCTTAATGATTTCCAGTTTAGAGAGGTACCTTGCCATAGAGCACCCTCAGTTCTACTTGAAAGATGTCACAGTCAAGAAAGTGCTAATTGCGACAGTTTTTATATGGTTGTTTGCGCCAACAGCCATGATTTCGGGGAGAATTTTCTTTGACAACTCAGAAACTTTGCGAAAAGTTCCTATTGTGTTGATTGGAATCTTAAATTTGATTGTGATTTTGTACTGTTCTTTAAAAGTACAAATAAGAGCACATCGCCATAGGAGAGCCATCCAAGCACAAGTACAAGCAGTACAACAGGAAGAGCAAGAAGAACAGCAACGACGACTCAAGGAATTCAAGCGAGCCGTCACCATGAGTATGCTAGTGCTTGCATCGATTCTCTTCTACTGCCCTTTTATCATCGGCGGGATTGTATTGGCAATCAAAGGCAAAGATGTTACTGCTGACTTTAAATATATTGCTCAACCAATTGGCGGAACATTTATCCATCTGCAATCCCTCGTGAACCCTTTGATTATGTCTCTTCGTCTATCGTACATCCGTCAAGGAATCAAAAAGAAACTTTTCTGTCGTGACTGACTTTAGTCTTGTTGAAGACTAACGATATCTGAGTATGTGAACAACCTGCCTGCCTACTGTCAATGTCCTGATGCCATGAGTTGCCTTATTTAGAATTTCCAATACACCCTATATATACATTTATTTCATTACTCGTGCTTTCCATAGGCGTACCCGAGTTATAAAATGAGTTTAGTTTAGTTTAGTTTAGTTTAGTTTAGTTTAGTTTAGTTTAGTTTAGTTTAGTTTAGTTTAGTTTAGTTTAGTTTAGTTTAGTTTAGTTTAGTTTAGTTTAGTTTAGTTTAGTTTAGTTTAGTTTAGTTTAGTTTAGTTTAGTTCTTAACAATTGATATCATAATTATAATTATAAATTATAATAATAGAGGTTGATAATATTAAGGAGTGGTCTGCACTAAACGTTATTTGAAGCTCAACCTTGACAAAACAAAAGAGCTAGTACTTAAGAAATATTGACAAACCCAGTTCATTACTAGGATGTTGCCGCTTACAGTAAATATTTAATTAACATATATATACTCCGAAACAGAGCACTGAAATTTGTTTATATGAAGTTTACAAGACCTATGATACTTAAGAAGAACGATAGTGCTCTTTGGTTGAAGACCTCCAAGTCTACAAATAACGATTCAAGAAAAGTTTTCTAAATAGATGTATTTTCCCGTATTCTCAGTCAAATATATTAACCATTGTATCTATATATATTAGTCATATATTTACTCATTTTATGTATATATATATTATTAATAAGTATTACTATATTTACATATAAGTTTAAATGTTTGTTTCAGGGTAGTTCGGGACTTATGGATTCCTTCGATGGAATCCTTTAAAACTCTAGTTCGCTGTAGTTCGCTGTAGTTCGCTGTAATTGTTTCATTTGCCCGTTTATATATTTTAATTTTGTTAAATATTGTATCTATTTGTTGTTGATATTTCATCACTCGTAAATAAAATCAATAAACATTCAAAGTTATTCAAGTCAAATGTGAAAGCATGTCAACTATCAAGGCAGCCGCAAATTACGCTCGTCGGGAATGTTTGAAAATACCTCTTAGGGGCTGTTTATATGAAAGCGAGTTGTCCCTGCTAGCTGGGATAACTCTTTTGTTTTGTATTCCCCAGGGGATTCAAAACAATAGAGTTATCCCGGCTAGCAGGGACAACTCGCCTTCATATAAACAGCCCCTTACAGACACAGTTTTAAAAAGCGCGTGTCTGGGCCGTTTAACTTATGATAAAGCGTTGCACGACGGCCCAGGAACGCCTGCATAAGTCACGTAAATAATTGCCCGGAGGCTCGGCCTCTAGGTGATACCACACACAAACTTAAAACGCAAAAAATATTTAATGGCTCGGTTCAATAGTGTACAACAAACGATTCCAACCAACAAAGCGCTATTATAGATAATAGTCCCCTTAGTTCTTTGTCAATCAGAAACGCGCTATTAAAAACATCCAGAGAAGCCTGTCACAGTCATTCCCGCCTTATATTCTCGGTTTTCACGTGACGACATAAAAATGCTCAAGTGTAAACTACGAATCGCAGACAGCTGGTCCTCTAGAATTTTGTAGATGTGTTTGAAATATATTATTCCTGAAAGTGCGGTTGTGTTTCTTAATTTTTCGCTCTCGAGATATTGAATGCGAAATTCTAGAGCCGTAAAAATATATAAATCATCTTTCTTGGCTGGTACACTTACGAAACTGTTTGTTGATTAAAAATTTCCCCTGTAAATCGTTTTAGTTCGAGTTAAATTGTAATGTCGACGCCTGAATATTGTGCGCCTTGTTGGTGTACACAAGCTGTACACCAACATAGCGGCTCTCTATATTCTTGGCAAAAACAGTAGCATATGATATCTTGGCAGCAAAAGCACGGTTTGATTTGAATTGATAATGTTAAGATATCTGAAACGAACTGAAATATTTATGATTACGTCAATGAAAACCGAGAATACACTGTCAGGCGGTCTAAATAACCGGCGGTAGAAATATGGAAAAAAACCATATATCATTCAAAGAGTATTCGAGGCTCTACAGTCATTTTGAATGAGAATCGACTTATAAGAGAATGGCCGAACCGAGAAAATACAACGATATCGATTAGAAATCTTGCAAATTACTTATGCTATTCTTCACGCATAGCCATGTATCCCACATCAAAATGTCCGCAAAGGCATGGTGTTTTCGAATCTGGTGTTAACTTTAATTTCAAATATAGCCTGTCTCTCTTGTAAAATTTATCAAACCGTTCGCTTTCAACTTAGAAAGTACTTATACTTATTAGCAAAATCATTTGATAAGGACAATATCATTTGATAAGGACAATAACAGATTGAAATAAATGTATTCACTTTTACTTTTTTTTTTTTTTTTTACTTTTATGCAACTATTTTGAGAAAAGATCCAAAAAACATGATTTTGAGGTCGTATTTCTGCCTGTTTGTGTGGGCTGACATGGGTACCGTGAGACATGAATTAATTATAGCTGACTAAATGTTAACACCTGGTTTAGGTTTTCAGTGGGAGATACGATGTCTTCTTAGTTTTCTTTTTTGCTTCTTCCAAATTACTGACAAATATAATATTCCCAAATAATAAACCAGTATCTGACTAAATGTTAACACCTGTTTTAGGTTTTCAGTGGGAGATGTCTTCTTAGTTTTCTTTTTTGCTTCTTCCAAATTACTGACAAATATAATCTTTCCAAATAATAAACCAGTAGCTGACTAAATGTTAACACGTGTTTTCCGATGAAAAAAACGTATATCCCGTTTGAAATTATTTCTAGTGGAGTGAAGTCTTGAAGTCCGTAATTTAATAAAAAAATGTTGGAATTCATTTGCTGTAAATGAGAATATATAAATTACATCAATAAATATATATATATAAATACTTCAATTCTGCAAGAGGACTTGCTATAAAAAGACCTCGAAAACTTAAAATGCTTTGAAACTTCAGATTAAGATTATTGCATTTTGGGTACTTATTATTACAAAATAAATCCTACACTCATTGGGTAATTGTTTTTCGAGAACGGAGGCAATTTTGATTTTTGATGTTTTATAGGACCTATATATAGTTGTGCCCAAATTCCTACCTCTCAAATTAGCTTCGTTTCGATATAAAATTTAACTAAAACTAAGATAATTATTGTAAAGTATTTACAATTATCAACAACAACAACAATTACAAATTATCCCTTTTTGATTGATTTTACCTAATAGTGAATGTTTTACAGATTTTCGATTATCCATAATCTAATTTCGGTGCAAATGTTATTTAGCTATAGCAGGTTTCCGTGACTATTTTTGAGTGGCCCCAAAAATGTTACTTTACATATCGAAAGACGTAATGTTTCTCTTTCTTTTCAAAATAATTTAAATAATTTGCTATTCTGAACAACATATGTTTTAAATTGCCATTTGTCACGCTTTCACGTGAGCATTTTCCAAAAATAAGCAACAAGAATTTGTATGCCTGACTGGCAAGCCTTGACATTAGCTATATAAATTCCTGTACTTTTGATTATTTTAAAAATCCTCAAGTTTAAGTTTTAAAGATGTTGAGATAAAACTAAATAAGAAAATCGCTTTAATTTCGTCAATCTTTATCTCCCTGCAATCTTAATGGGAGGAAGAACTTCTTAAACATTTGCTATTCAGAACAACATATGTTTTTATTTCCCTTTTGCCATGCTTTCACGTGACCATTTTCCAAAAATAAATAGCAAGGATTTGTATGACTTCAGCTATATTAACTCTGTACTTTTTGATGATTTTAAAAAAGCCTTAGAATTTTAGTTTTAAAGATATTGCGGTAAAACTAAGTAATAAAATAAATCATATTCGCTTTAATTTGGTCAATCTTTATCTCCCTACAATCTTAATGGGAGGAAGAACTTCTTACACATTTCCAAGTACATTCCTCTTGCGAAATACTATTTTATTTGTTAATGCTTTTTTGTCTAATCCTAATCAACACTTTTTAAAACAAAACAAAGCGTTTCCCCCAGGAAGTTAAGATGATTGTTTTGTGAAAACACTTGAGCAAACGAATAAGGTCAATTTTTCAAAATTCTCTTCCAGTCTCGCTTTAATTTATATAAACATATAAATTTAATGTACTTAAACATATATAAATGTCAGAAAATATATCTTTAAGTTTTATCACTGCCATATAAATCAAATTAATAACCATCTGCAATATACTTTTTTTGAATGCTCTACTGAAAAGCTCTGGGTTAACTATTGACAAAGTTATAATTATCATTTAAAAGATACCGCGGTTTGTGTTTTAGGTTTAAGATATCGGGCCTTTGCTTTCACGTTTTTAATAGAAGCTAAATTTTAACTAATAAATTGATCCTAAAATATTAAACTTGAAGTCAAATTGCATATTCAGAGTGTAATTATACTGTTATACATATACACCTATTTCAAAAATCGTTGTCGCAGCCGAAGCTACAGTCAACACTCTGAAGCCTGCAAAGGATGTCGGTAATATGAAATGAATGTGTGATTTATTACGCGCTTTTGAAATAGATATTTGTTTCATCATCTATCACTGCAAAACTTGTTATGTTCATATACCACAAACACTTACAACCAAAATATGCTATGAATAAATCGATAATAAGAGTAGAAATACCAGCATCCTTTGTAGGCTTTAGAGTATGGACTGTAGCTTTGATTGCGACAACGATTTTTGAAATAGGTGTATAATTTGTTTGTTTGTGTGTATATATATATATATTTATAATATAGCTTAGATAGTAGGTAAGCTCTGATTGGTTGATTCACTCAAAAAAGCTATGCTTTATTTCACCGGTATACGTAGAGATCATGATGAGATGCATGAAAAATTTGCAATATTTTTTTTAAGTCTCGCGAGGGATATCCCATTGGGACTAATTACTGAACTAATATTAGTTTAGAATATAATATTGCAAGAGCAAATAACTAATACTCGCTATACGAGAAAACTAAGATATTTAGTTTGTAAATATACATATGAATCGTTTATGCTTGTTTTTCGTGTATATTTGGATTTACAAATACTCTTTCTGTTGAAAGAATTAATAAATAGAAATGACACATTATATAGTATAGCGAGTATTAGTTATTTGTTCTTGCAATATTATATTCTCAACTTATATTAGTTCAGTAATTGGTCCCAACGGGATATCTCTCGCGGGACTTTAAAAAAAATATTGCAAATGTTTCATGCATCAACAAAAGCATATGATGGCTTTTCACTGCAACTGCAACTCGGCGTTGTCGCCAAGATTTATATACGGTCAACTTTACTTCTCCATTTCTCCAAACCGTATGAATGGAACACGCTCAAACTTTGGAAGGTACTTTCACAATGATTTGTTTACATCTTGTGTTTTTGAGAATTGCTAGAATTACCATTTAAGTTAATACTGAGCAAAAATTAGATTATCTAACTATTTTGAATAATGCATCGATAAATATGTTTTTTATCAGTCGTGATAGTGCTGCACACAGTACGTCAATCTAACTAAAAGTTGGCCTTCAGACTTGGAAAGCATTGTACAACATAGTGGTGAGTAACGATTTCGAAAGCAATGATTTTATTGTGCGTCTTTGTTCGATTCTTTATAAGCTATGCATTTGTGTGTTCGATTTTGAGTACTCGTATTTCCTAAGCTTGCATGGTCTCGATTAATTTGGCCATTTGTCACGTAAAAGTAGTGAAGTACATGAGTCCATAGACGCAAAATCGAGTGGTTTCGTCTTTCAGATTTTTAGAAATAGCCATTAAATCCAAAAGTCGAGTTCGCGTTTGCAAGCCTTTTGCTCTTAGTACATCAGTATTTTTAAAATAACGTTTAAATATCTATAAACTAGAGACAATGATAAGTTATAATCCCGATTTTTAAAGCAATCGAAGAAGTTTTTGCACCAAAATTTGAAGTTCAAACAAAATTTTTTTTACGTAAATAAATACCCCTGGGCCACCTTAACCTGCTGGTCATTTATGTGATTTTAAAGGATGAAAGTCTGCGAAATTCGTCTTACAACAACTTTCTTGTCGCCTTGGCAGTAACTGACTTTTTGGAAGGACTTCTAGTAGACTCCTCATACTGTTGGTATCTTGTCTCTCTTCTATTAAGACGCCCACTGCCATGTTTGTTTAGCTATCACGCCTCAATAGCTATTATTTGCAGTTCTTGGACATTGAATACTTTAATGGTGTCCAGTGTAGAGAGGTACCTTGCCATACAACAGCCTCAATTCTATCTTGAAAAAGTCACAGTCAAGAAAACAATCACTGCAACGGTTTTGGTCTGGTTGGTTTCGCCAACAGTCATGCTGGGAGGAAGAATTCTAGTGGACAACTCAGAAAGTCTCAGAAAACTTCCGATGGTGTTTATAGCAGTCTTAAGTTCGAGTGTGATTTTGTACTGCTCTGTGCAAGTGCAAATAACAGCCTATCGTCAAAGGAGAGCCATCCAAGCACAAGTACAAGCATTACAACAGCAAGAGCAAGATGAACAGCAAAGTCAACTCAAGGAATTCAAGCGTGCCGTCAACACGAGTTTGATAGTGGTTGCATCAATTCTCTTCTACTGCCCTTTTATCATCGTCGGAATCATACAGTCAATCAAAGGCAAAGATATTACTCCTGAGTTTAAATATATTGTTCATCCAATTTGCGGAACGTTGGTCCATCTGCAATCCCTAGTCAATCCTCTGATTGTGTCTCTTCGTTTATCGTATATCCGTCAAGGAATCAAAGAGAAACTTTTCTGCTTTCACTGACTCTTGTCTCAAACAGTGTTACCAATAAAATAGTGCAATCATCAAAGAAATTGAACTTGCATAACAAATATAATTCAAAATGATGTTAAAATACGCCTAAAATGCTATTACAATTAGAATTTTGGTAGAAAGAAATAGCCTATCGAGAAAAATTAAAAGAAAACAGTAGAGCATAACAATTCAACTTAGCGGAAGTTTTGCTTGATCAAACAACAAACCAAAACAACCAACCAACCAACCAATCAACCAACTAACCAACCAACCAACTAACCAGCCTACCAACCAACCAACCAACCAACCAACCAACCAACCAACCAACCAACCAACCAACCAACCAACCAACCAACCAACCAACCAACCAACCGACCGACCGACCGACCGACCGACCGACCGACCGACCGACCGACCGACCGACCGACCGACCGACCGACCGACCGACCGACCGACCGACCGACCGACCGACCGACCGACCGACCGACCGACCGACCGACCGACCGACCGACCGACCGACCGACCGACCGACCGACCGACCGACCGACCGACCGACCGACCGACCGACCGACCGACCGACCGACCGACCGACCGACCGACCGACCGACCGACCGACCGACCGACCGACCGACCGACCGACCGACCGACCGACCGACCGACCGACCGACCGACCGACCGACCGACCGACCGACCGACCGACCGACCGACCGACCGACCGACCGACCGACCGACCGACCGACCGACCGACCGACCGACCGACCGACCGACCGACCGACCAACCAACCAGCTAAGCAACCAAGCAATCAGCCAACCAAGCAACCAGCCAACCAACCAAACCAACCAACCAACCAACCAACCAACGGCCAGCCAATCAATCAACCCCAAGGATTTGACTATGACCATCTGTATGTCAACAAAATAAACTATATTTGCTCCACGCGGTGTTTTCCCAATACAATTTTCTTCAGCATGAGATCTATCACCCTTTAGGATGATACTATATTAGTGCAGTTCCCAGTCACACGCGAAAGACTGAACTTTAAAACACAGACGATGGTAGATGTCTTTACTCTGACGAAGGGTTAAAGCTTGAAACGTCAGGAAAGTTAAGTTAACGTTTCATTTTATTACCTATATATCGTGTATTTCCATAGTAATACAGACAAAATTATGTAAATTAGATGTACTTTTGATAGAACTGAATTCGATCTTCGATCTATTTACATACATACATTTTTATTCTCGTCCTTAAAAGGCTTTTCAGAGAACACAATTTACAAAATTACATATAATATATATCTAGAGTCAATAAGGAAAAATATATATATATATCCTATAAATTACATTAATTAAATTAAGTGTTTATCAATTTATGAAGCATATTTGTTTTAAGTTTCTTCTTAAACTCTAAAACTGTCTGACTTAATTTCAAGTCTTTGTCAAGACTGTTCCACAGTTTGACACATCTGTTTGATTGCGGAATCGATTTAATCATTTTTACGTATACAGAAACTCTGTTTGGCGAGTTTATCGCTGACCCATATTAATGTTATTCCTAAACAAAGCTGTCGTTCATGTGTATTTTCATGCATAGTGTAATCGTCCATTTTACGGTTAGTAAAATACAGGAATTCGCCAAATTTAAGAGTTAAAACAGGAGGTCCAGTCTGCCTTCTCTATAAGGTGGACGTTAAAGCCGATCCTGTTGTGCTATTCGCAAAGAGTAGGGGGCTGTCTCACGGTACAATAGTCAGGTCTCGGCTCAGGCATTAACCAACCAAACTCATGATTAAAAACTGATGGCTTACATCAGTCCGATAGATCCTACACAGTAATTAGTAATTGTAAATAATCATTGAAAATCCCGGGAAGGGAATGATTAAAAAAAATACAAAATTTTATTTAGGAACCATACACGTTTTGAGCTTCAACAGGGCAAAACTCTCGAATTTTGCACGGGACTCTATACTTTCTTTATGCTTAATTGAAAGAACCTAAAAAAATATACGTTATATCAAATGGTTCAAAGTTCGACTTCATGTGAGTTTTGAAAGCACTTAAAGGACTAAATATCACAGATCAAGGTATTATGTTGTCGTTTATTTAAAACTATCCATGTTGTGTTTTAGAATTATTCATCAGCCGGCATTTGTGCTTTATAAAGTATGAAAAAAAAACTATTTTCTTAGGAGTTGTGATTTTTTTCATATCCTGACTTCCGTTGGCGCAAATTTTGCTTCAAAATCTCGCGCGTAGGCACCATTAAATGCTGATTATCTCGAAAACGAGCTCGGGACACCTCATTTTTCTTTTCATATTTGGAATTGGCATTAAATTTCACATTAAAAAAAACGTTATTGAAAGAAAAGTTTAACATTATTTCCAAAAGTAGCCAGTAAGAAGTGAGCATATAAGAACATTTTAGCCCTAGATGGGAAAGAACTATGCGAAAGACGTTTTTGGAAAGCTCTGAAAGATCTTGGCGAAATCTAATGAGCACTTTAAATGTAGATTTCTGTAAAAAGCCTTCATCTTTGCCTTTGTTTTTGCTTTTGAAGGCCTACTCCGGGCCCTAAGGTCGCCTAAGATCGCCCAAGATCGGCAACTCAAATATGGCTAAATTTCCTAAAATCGCCTAAGATCGCCCGGAATAACGGCGGTGTTAGGACCCGGAGTAGGCCTTTATGACCGATGCATGTACTGTTTAATAAACGAGAAGGAGTGTTTGATCAGATTTTTAAAGCATTTTATTCCTGATGTGCTCGGACTTCAAAAACTCATTTGTCAACTTTCTTCATAATAATAATAATAACCTTATTTCAGTGCCATTGTGTTTAGCTATACAGTTAAATATATACACATTAGGAATACTATATAACATGTATATACTATATAAGACTCTATACATAAGATATAACACTAACCATATATAACAGTATACAGCCAATTGCATAAAGGTTGTAGTATACATTGATACACATAAAACACAGATAAACCGAAAACACTGAAAACATAAAACATCTTTGCATAAAATTCTGGTCAAAATTTATTTTAATTTGATTTAATGCCATTAATAGATACTTATGTCGTTTTTCAAAAGCGTTTTTTAAAAAAACTAAGAGGAATTATTATATATCAAGTGTCAAAGTTCACTTTTCCTAGTATCTTATTGGTCGGGAGTGTATCACGTGAGAGTCGCAAAATTTTACTGTTTCCCAGCAAATGCTCCGCAGCGGTCAATAATATGTTGTTGACCGTCAATAAATAAACTAGAAGTCAGATTTTTTCAATCTTTTATATCTATCCTAGAAACTTTAATAAAATTACTTTTAAATATAAAAACACATTTCTTTATTTGTTTTGCTCTCTTTGACACTTGATATGTTAATAAAGCACTTATTTACTGGAAACCTCGGGAAAGCAGTATGTTTTGTGGTCCAATCAGCTTTGTTTGTTTCGGGAAATATCAACGGTCTCGAGACCACAAAACATACTGTTTCCCTAGCCTCCTCCGCAGGCATCTCTTAGGCAGAAAAAACGAAGAAACAACACAGGAACCCCAATATCACGAAAATCACTCTCGGACTCAGGAGTTGCCTGCGGAGGAGGCTACTGTTTCCCTCGGTTTCAGTAAATAAGTGTTAATTGTGAAACAACAATCCTTGTGGGAGGAAAACCTTCCTGACCATTTCCCTTCTTTTAAAAACAAAAACGCTCTTGAATTTTTATACATTTGTTTATTTTGGTAAAAAAACTAAAATCATGAAAGAAATAGACTGGAAACCTTTAATTAATTGCAGTTGGTACTGAAACAAATTGCAGCTGGTACTAAAACAAATTGCAGCTGGTACTGAAATCTGAGAGATATTAAAAATAATAATATAATTATTATCTCTCGGCTTTAATATGACTCATTATGTTCCCTGATAATTTTTGGGAAATATATGATGTGTTTAGCTTTCACTGTTCAGAAATTATACACCGTGAAAGTTTCAGCGGGCCGAGTCAAAAGCTCAGTCCCGTTCTGAATAGGTTTAGGAAACACAAATTGCATTATAACCTGTGCACTTCTGAATTGCATCGGTTTTTGAAGAAGTCTACCAAAATGACTTCAAAGCGTACGGTAAACAAACATTACACTGTGAATCTGAAAGGTCTGAAAGCCCAATCAATTAATATCCAGCTCACAGAGAAGAGTTTCAGATCAACAATTGCATCGGTTTGTATTTACAAAAACCTGTTAATCAAGTTAATGTTGACCATTTTGCAAGGACGTTCTAGAAAGTTGACTAGGAAAGTTGATGTATGTACAACTGAATCTTCTCTATGAATCTTATAACAATGAAATAAACAAACAAGGAATATATAAATGGATAATTACATATATAGTAAATACAAATTTCATTTTTTTTCTCTTTCCCTCTGTGCTGTACTTCAATCCCAACATGATATTATTATTTTTTTCGATATACAATTATTTTAAATGGGAGATGTCTTCTTATTGTTTTTATTTACTTGGTTTTGAAATTATCCCAACATAAGCTTCTTTGATGATAAATCTTATTCGCTCTAATTTGGTCAATCTAAATCTCCCTGCAATCCCTATCGGAGGAAAAACTTCCTGACCATTTTTCCCAATACCTTCCTCTTAGGAAATACTATTGTATTGGTTCATCCAATCTTGTCTTTCTAATTAACACTTTTTAAAACTAAAAGGCCCTGGCAAGCTCATACATTTCCTTCAAGGTGTCCACCTAATACAAAATAGGTCGTAGGAGTGAATTTGTTAAAAGGTTTTTTACTTTTTGGGAAAACACCTTCAAGTAGCCATGCAATGAGCAAAGAAAACTAATCTAAAATCATGGCATTCACTCTTTGATGATGTTCCGATTGTGTTTGTGATATGGCTGTGATCAATTAACGTGTTTATTTCAAAATTCGTTGTTGCTGTAAAAACTACAGTCCACACTGTAAACTAAACTAAACTATTAAGAGGATATTTTTTTCAATGACAAGCAATATTGGCAAAAAGCGCCAAAAACTAGACTTTTGCATGAGTTTTAATTTCAATTTTCGTTTTGGGTTAACACTCAAAAACCTTTTTAAACAGTTAGAAACTAATGTACTAAGATAACATGCCTGTTTAAAGCGGTATTTTCAATTGTACAAATATGTTTTGTTGAAGTTGTGTTAGAATGCAGCTTTTTCAGGCATTTTTTAAAGAAAAGGTATGATTAGATACACCTCACTATATTGAGTTAATCATGCATTCAGGATGACACTTTATAGTGAGTTAACCAAACTCTATAGTGAGTAAAAGTGAAGATAAACTCAATATATTGAGTACATTGTACTCAATGTCCGTCTACATTTATGTTTACTCTTAATAACGAGTTGGGTTAACTCACTATAAAGTGTTATCCTGAATGCATGATTAACTCAATATAGTGAGGTGTATCTACTCAGCCGTTTTTGCAGTGTATATGTGGCTGTTGAGCAAAACCAACTTTTTATTGTGACAAATAAATAAATGAACTGGACTAGACTATATCTATATATGTGGTTGCTGAGCAAAACTAACTTCTTATTGTGACAAATAAATAAATAAACTAAACTAAACTTTATTCGTATCTGTGGTTGTTGAGCAAATACATCTTATTGTGACAAATAAATCAACTACATTTATGTCTGTGATTGTTAAGCAAAACTAGCTAAGGTGTAAATTGGTCTGGGGCGGTATTTTGATTTCCGTTCCATCAATTAAAATACAAAAAGCAGCTCGAAAACGTAGACCGTGATCAATGGATTAACTATATAGTATAGAGATTATATTGGATATATTGGATATATCCGGGAACTGATAGCTATTGGAAATGGGCAACGCTTCTGTTCAGGTTGTTTTTTGGGGAAATGTTTGTCATTGTTTCAGAATCACTTACGTAAAATCAAAAGAAGAAAAAAAGGAAAAAAATAACATGTATTGTTCGCATTTATTATAAAATACAAACGAAGCACACTTTCTGCAGGGTTATATATTCTTAAGCGGTTGAGGGACGTTCAATTCCGAAGCAAACCATGTCCTACACCAACTTTACAAAAAGCCCTTCTGCTCGTTGCTTGATATCCCCTGATTTCGACTTGTCTAACCTAACAGCCCTTCCAAACAATGTTGAACCAACCTGGATGTTCTTTGCAGTCATCAATGGTATCGCCGCCCCACCAACGGTCGTCATTAACCTTCTGGTCATTTGGGTGATTCTAAAGGATGAAAATCTACGAAATTCGACTTACAACAACTTACTTGTCGCTTTGGCAGTAACTGACTTTTTGGAAGGACTTCTAGTAGATTCAACATACTGTTGGTATCTTGTCTCTCTCCTGTTAAGACGTCCACCGCCATGTTTGTTTAGCCATTACTCTATACTATCAATACTTTGTGGCTGTTTGACAAATTATACCTTAATGGTGTCCAGTGTTGAGAGGTACCTTGCCATACAGCACCCTCAGTTCTACCTGGAAAATGTCACAGTCAAGAAAATGAACATTGGGATGGCTTTTATATGGTTGGTTACACCAACGGCCTTGCTTGCAGGAAGGGTACTTGTGGACAACTCAGATACTTTCCGAAAAGTTCCTGTTATGTTTGTTATAGTCTCAAATTCTTGTGTGATTTTGTACTGCTCTGTGAAAGTACAAATAACAGCGTATCGTCAAAGGAGAGCCATCCATGCACAAGTACAAGCGGTACAACAGGAAGAGCAAGAAGAACAGCAAAGACGACTCCAGGAATTCAAGCGAGCCGTCACCATGAGCTTGCTAGTTCTTGCATCAGTTATCTTTTACTGTCCATACTTAATAGGCGGTATCATACAGTTCACCAAAGGTATACATGCTACTACTAGATTTAAATATGTTGTCCAAGCAATCGGCCTTTCGTTTATACATCTGCAATCCCTCGTTAACCCTCTGATAATGTCTCTTCGTCTATCGTACATACGTGAAGGAATCAAACAGAAACTGTTCTGCCGTGACTGACTTTAGTCTACTTACAGACTTTAGATGTAAATTTATGATTATATAACTTGTTATTAATATTATTAACTGTATTGTATGTATTGCTTACAACGACCATATACATCAATAAAGAGGTGATATCAGCCAATTACGTGGACGTCATTTATTTACATGCGAAACCCTGGATAGCTAAGCGATCAGTGGAAATTATACTTGTCGGGGATGTCTGCACTGCAAAAACAGTTGAGTAGATACAACTCAGTATATTGAGTTAATCATGCATTCAGGATGACACTTTATAGTGAGTAAACCCAACTCATTATTAAGAATAAACATAAATGTAGATGTGCCATTGAGTACAATGTACTCAATTAACCTCACTTTTACTCTCTATAGAGTTGGATTAACTTACTATAAAGTGTCATCCTTAATGCATGATTAACTCGATATACTGAGTTGTATCTACTCAGTTGTTTTGCAGTGTGAAAATACCTATTAAAGAAACGGGAATCTATTGATAAAAGATCGTGACTGAACGTTTTGACGTTAGGGTAAAGCATTGCGCGCCTACCTTAGGGACGCCTGCACAGGAGTCTAAGTATGTCTAAGATATACCACACAGAAACATAAAACGCTATAAATATTTAATGGCTGGGCTCAATAGTATACAGCAAAAACCATGATATAGATAATGATCTTAAGGATTGCATTTACCACACAAAAACATAAAACGCTAAAAACATTTAATGGCTGGGCTCAATAGTATACAGCAAAAACCATGATATGGACCGAATCGAAATATGGCGACCTGTTATTGTTCTTGACTGACTAGCCTCGTGTTCATGATGGAATACAATGGAGTTTTCACATGAATGAGAGGCTAGTGAGTCAAGAACAATTGTTATTCAAATTGGTCGCCATATTTTGATTCGGTGTATAGATAATAATCTTAAGGCTAAAAGCATAAAACGCTACAAAGATTTAATGACTGGCTGGGCTCAATAGTGTATTGTGTATAGCCCTGTCGGTATTCCTCCTTTGCTTCCAAAATAATGCAGTTAAGAAATTGCGCCTAGTATCTGCGCTCTTTAAAACCAATCAGTTATTATTGGTCGCCTTCCTTCTGAATAGAAAGCTGCTAATGCTACGCCTATTCACAAAAAAGCTTTATAAAAGAACCAGTTCAACATTACAGACCAATTTCAATCTTGCCTATTCGAAGTACATATATACATACATAAACTTTATTTGAATTCGAATTGTAGATTAGTTTTACACTAGTATCTTCGAAAGGTAAAGAAAAATAATCTACAAGATGAATAAATAAATATAATAATTATAATAATATAAAAGGATAAACCGATGGAATATATATATTAGTCGGAGCTCGAGAAGGTTCTTTTTCTCGCACTGCACTAGCGGTAAACCGAGCTACAGATGTTTCAACTCGCTAAGTAAGGTGCTAGAACGATGTGATCGGCCGCTCATATTGTATGTGAAAAATACAATACGAGCGGTCGATCTGTATGCAATATACAAGAGCGAGTCGAATATCGTATAGTACTTATAAAAGTCCAACATTAGTGCTTTCATATTTTTTATCAAAATTGTCAAGAAAAGGGTAAATTTTGGCAGAGAAAATTCAAGATGAAACTTATGCAAATCAGGATAGAATCTGTATGAGATTTACAAATAGTTAATAGTTATAAATAGTACTTATAGAGGTTGTTGTAAACTGTCTATCTTAATTTATATATCCTGATTCTGCTTCCATCTCTACCATTTTGGTCTGATGGGGCAGATTTAAGCATATGACCGAAAAAAGTGCCGAAAAAATCATTTGCTCTTTCACGAAAATCAAAAAAATAGTTATTGATCTTGAATATGATTAGTAGCAGTCAGGTGTATTTATATTTTAACACGACGCATAACTGCGTAAGCTCGGTAATTTGTCTCCCCACGCTAATTTGCGTAATCACTTTCATGTCTACAATCGACAATAAACTCGTTATAATAAAATATTCGATAATATGCGCTTTCGTAACTTGGCAATAAACTCGGCGAAAACTTACATTTTTCAAACTTATTATAATACTAATACATTAGTTAAAGGTTTATTATCATTATTGGAGTGTTTAAGTTTAATGATACACATAATAACATGTGTTTGATTCTTGAATCGAAGTACTAGCTGTTGTGTTTGTGTTTCGGTCCGGCGGGATTCTTAATAGCTCTTATCGTAGATGAGCACGCCATTCCCACGAACCAGCGGTATCGCCATGAGCGTAACATGAAAACGAGATTCATCTCTAGCAAAGATGTTTACTACAGATCAACACATCATCGCGTCGTTTTGATAAATATATTTGATCGATATAGACTGTTATTTCTGCATTCCCAACTATGATCAAACAGTACAGAGTCTTTGGATGCATGAACAGAAGTTCTAAAGTAGAATACAGTGGTTTATCATAACATTTACTACAACTATCGAACAAGAAGTCACTCACTGAATGACTCGTCAATATAGTCGAGAGAACACTCCGGCTACCAAACGTTCCCGTAGATTTAAAGCCAACATTTCGAATCTGAATGCTTTATTAAACTAATTGAAGAACAGAGAATCCATGAAAACCGCAAACTATGCCCAAACAAAGTGTTAACAGTAGAAAAAGTAGTAAAAGCATTGTTACCGGGGAATGCGTATTACAACACAAACGTATTAAAGTTCAAGACGGCTTCAACAAGAACTTAACTCTTCATACCTCTCATCTTACAGAGCTTGATTCTTTTGTAAAAAAAAAAAAAACAATCTAGTCCTGACGAAACTCTAAAAAGGATTACATTTCGTTGTAAGTCAATATTTTGTTGGCATGAGACTGAAAGTCACGAAGCTGTTGAGAATTACGATGAATAGCTAGAGAATGCGATAACTATAGTTAAAGGAAGATTGATTAAAAATGATCTACCCAAGAAATAAGAAGCCACAGAAGTATATCCTCGCTTCTGACAAATTATCTGGCCTCCAAGTGGTTTAATAAAGAATTCAGACTGCGTATGTTGGCTTCGAAAGTAAGAATGTCGACGTATTTTGACGGGTCATTCAGTGAGTGACTTCTTGTTCGATAGTTGTAGTAAATGCCATGAGAAACCACTGTATCCTACTTTGGAACTTCTGTTCCTACATCCAAAGATTCTGTAGTGGTTGACCATAGTTGTTGAGGCCGAAATAACTTTCTATATCCAATATATCTATCAAAATGATGCGATGATTTGTTTATCTGTAGTAAATATCTTTGCTAGCAAAGCAAAGCTAGACCCGGTATCAGACAGCGGTATCATGGCGATTATGCTGGATTGTTGGACTCACGTGTCCATCTATAATAAGAGCTATTAAAGCGCTTTCAAAACTGATCGCTTGTCGGAAATAAGTTCGGCGAAAAGTTACATTTGTCAAACTTATCATCACACTAATACATTAGTTAATGGTTTATTATCATTATTGGAGTGTGTTTGAATTAGTAAACACCGAATTACCGTAATAAATCAGTATATTTTGTATATTTGTTTGCATAAGTGACATTGACCATACTGCTCGTGCGTGGCATTTTGGCGATGAAGATGAAAAATAAAGCCATGCAAAACCTAGACTCGGATTTCACAGAATCCCAAGTAACTAGACGCCATCTGGGCGATCACTCGGGCTTCAAATGAGACATGATGTCACGGTATTCAAAGTGTGACATATCACATTCATTATTAATAACTGGTCGCTGGAATAGGGAAATATAGTCAAAAATCATACACAAATATCATAAGAGTTTACTATGGAAATCAGTAGACTGGTAATCATGCCCCAAAAATTCCGTCCACGTGACCAATTTTTTTTGTACCCTGTGATCGCTTCTGGCCAATCATTTTGCTCAAAACTGGTCATGTGGTACAAAAAGACACACCCCCAAGGCCAAATTTTCAACATACATTTAGCCCTCCAATTTCAGGACCACGACGAAAAAAACCGTTTGCATTTTTAGACTCGGGCTTTTCCGTACACGGAGCCTGAGTAACTAGGCTGTCTTTTTTTATGAATACAAATTCAGACGTTTTGGGTCTCCATTGGCGTAACGTTTGTTGCTTGCACGATGACGATATTCAAAATACAAAACTGATTTATTTGAAAAGAAAACGAAATAAATTAGTTCGAGCTTGAGCTCGTGTTTAGCAATGACGTATTATATCTGAGCAGGGGAAGAACTAGGGGGTGTCCCTTCAGGCACCGGACACTCCCCAGCGCCGTAATTACCCCCTTTTTATTTAAGACATTTACACACCCTACATAAACCCCTTAACCCCTTAACACCCCTTAACACCTTAAGAGCCCTTCGATTGCAATTGGGATACCCCCTAACAGATGTCTGGATACGCCCCTGCTGATAGTGTCATCTTGTCGTCTTCTGTCTTTGTTCGACTCCTGTGATAGAATTGGGCATTTTGCTGACGGGCTATAGTCCATCAAAAAACGCCATTTTCGAGCATTTTGCACGGGCTGAAGTCCATTAAAAATTGTCATTTTCGAGCATTTTACACGGGCTGAAGTCCATCAAAAATCGTCATTTTCGAGCATTTTACACGGGCTGAAGTCCATCAAAAATCGTCATTTTGGGTCATTTTGCACGGGCTAAAGACCATCAAAAATCGTCATTTTCGAGCATTTTAAATGGGCTATAGTCCAATAAAAATCGTTAGTTTCGAGCATTTTGCATGGGCCTTAGTCCATTAAAAATCGTCATTTTTTGTCATTGTTGAGCATGTTGCATGGGCTATAGTCTATCCAAAATCGACAATTTAGGTCATTTGTGAGCATTTTGCATGGGCTATAGTCCATTAAAAATCGTCATTTTTGGTCATTGTTGAGGATGTTGCATGAACAATAATAGCCAATCAACAATCGTCATTTTTGGCCATTTTGCATGAGCGATAACGCATCAAAAATCGTAATTTTTGAGACATTTTACAGACTATAATTCCCATCAAAAATCCTTATTTTTGACACTTTGGGGCATTTTGTATGAGCTACATCCCATCAATAATCATCACTTTCACTCTTAATCATCATCTTTATCAAGATTACAAAACAATACACGACAGTTTTTTTGCAGATAAATAATTATGCTTTATTTATGTCTATTTACAAATAATATATATATATTAATGTATCCAGTTAATAGATCATTTATCGAATTGTTTGAGTCGGAATCGTAACAAAATGAAAACCTTTAAAAGCCCGTTAAAACTAGCAATGTTTGTCGCGCGATATAAGCGGAAAATTCAACTGCGATTTTAGAGCATATCTAGATTTCGTATGACTGTTGAAATTTCAGTGCCGTGTGCGTGCCTTGCCGCGACCGTGATGTTTATATAACTTTGATGTGCCTTGCCGTGCCTTGACCGCGTTCGTGCCGTGAGCTTTTCATAGTCATACGAAATCTACTCTTTCGACCTCAAAATAATCAATGTTCCGTGGATTAAAACTTCTAGTTCACAAACGTCTTCATCTGCTGTCGCTTCGTCTTAAGTTCCTATGACACCGATTTCAGCTTCGATTCTGAGAAAAAAAATCCTTAGTTTAGGAGTTAAGACACAGCAGTGAAAATCACCGATTCATATATTTTATATAGTTAATTACTCTTGAAACTTGTATTTTAATTGTGATGGAAACTGTAAAAACCTATCATGCGAAAAAAACATCGCCACATTAGCATGACGCTATCACTGGCAAAGTATTGAAATTTTGTGGGAAACTCATAACAATAACTAATTCGTATGAATAATAGTAAAACTAAACAGAATACCATTAAACTGATTAAGATATGCATTTTTGAAGCTAAATATTTCTGTGGATTTTCTTTTTTACAAAAAAATGTATGCTATTCGCCATTTTCATATCGTGCAAGGGACTGGGTACGAAAAACTAATTTGATTATGATTCCAAAAAAAATAACCACGTCTCATGGGAGAGAATATAAGCTTATTGACCAAGTTTCAGGACGTTTGACTAAATATAAAACAAATTATGAGCATCTAAACTATGCCAAAATTACAGAGAAATGTATGCTGTCCTTCCAAAACGTCCTTCCAAACCATACATTCTTTGTATTTTCGAAAAAAAAAAAAAAAAACCATAATTTCGTTGCAATTTGCACAAACTTGTTCAAACTTTCAATTCTTTCTAATTTGTATTTGTTCTTTCCTGTGAAGGGGTTTATTTTTGAATTAAATTAATTTTGAGAAACTTGGTTCCCGTCCCTTGCTCGATATGGAAAAGGCTAATTAGCATGACCACGGGGCTCGCCCGGCATACGTTGCCCGCTGACAATTCTCCACTTTCGCATAACCATAATGCCTTCTGGTTTTTTTTTTTTTTTGGAAAGTAGAGAGTAGAGCAGATTTCGTACGGCTATGAAAAGCTCACGGCACGAACGCGCGGTCAAGGCAAGTCAAAAAATTTGGGAACAACACGATGTCGGGAAGCCAGGCACACGGCATTTTTCACAGACATAGGGAATCAGCTTTTCATATCTTTGTAACAAAGTTTAAGTTTAAATGTTCATTTTTTTGAGGGCAATCTCTTTAAATCTAACAATCCCCTTGAATCAATTTCCATATTATTAATGTGGCAAATTTGATAGTAAAAGTTTTTTGTCAATGAAGGATACATGTGAGCTAGTAGCTAGCACTCTTCTACTTCAACGACGAAATGAAATTCGGAACGTTACTAGAACTTTTTATACAGTATATATATAAATTACCAATTGATACTATTTGTTTTCTGAGAAACATCGACGCAGTCCACACTAGTTTAACCGCTAGTTATCGTACATTTTTACTCTAATTGTTCACTTAGAAACATCGACGCAGTCCACACTAGTTTAACCGCTAGTTATCGTACATTTGTACTCTAATTGTTTCCTTATAAACACCGACTGCGCGCAGTCCACACTAGTTAAACCGCTAGTTATCATACATTTTAACTCCAATTGCGTTCTTAGAAACATCGACGCAGTCCACACTAGTTTAACCGCTAGTAACCCATATTTTTACTCCAATGTGTTAATTATATAACAGTGACGCAGCTCACAC
The DNA here is from genome assembly GCA_949775045.1 of Metridium senile. NCBI lineage: Eukaryota > Metazoa > Cnidaria > Anthozoa > Actiniaria > Metridiidae > Metridium > Metridium senile. The sequence goes on from OX459104.1 coordinate 14,060,905, forward strand.
TAGTTTAACCGCTAGTTATCGCACATATTTATACCAACTACCCTCTTAGAAACACCGTCGCAGCACTTAATAGTTATCGTTCATATTTAGTACAATTGTTGATATTTTGTATTCACTACACTGCAGTTCTTCTGTCAATAAGTACCGGTCTTTCTTTAGCGACATTGTGTTCCACAGTCACATCCTCATTTAATTGTTTTGAGTTCAGATTCTCTGAAGAAGAAGCTTTCTTTGGGCAACTTTGTTTAGGCTTATCTTGCCCAATTATTGTCTGTTCGGTGCTGTTTTCATTAGAACACTTGGAGTTCTCGTTTTCAATAGAAGCAGCTGAGTTCCTACCGCTAGATCGCTGGCTCAAGGCCGTGAGTTTAAAGGCGGCTGGTAACGAATACCGTCGGTTAAACTTTAACGACGGCACTCTCAATGTCATTCTCCCGTCACTTTGAGTTTCCGGCGTACAGATGACGTCACTGGCACGTGATCCGTTACGTAACTCCACAGGAATCCCGCTCATTGATAATCGTTTTTTCGTTAATGTAAACTGTATCATAGGTGGAACTGGCGAGTTTTGCACACGCCTGCAAATATTGAGACAGTCTTTTTTGAACTGATACGTAAAGATAGCATAGAGGAATGGATTTGCACAGGAGTTAAGTGGAAATATAAACACTGTAAAGACTTTAGCTTGTTCCAAACTGACGAAAGTCGAGCCGAACGCCGCTGGCAACGCGATGATTACGATGGGAGCCCAACACAAAAAGTCGGTTACTACCAATAGTGCCATGCGCATTGCGACTTGCGTGTCGCTCGTGTTCCACGCGTTGGATCCGCGAATCTCGAAGTAGATTCTCACATAGCAGCCGAAGATGACGACAAACGCGATAAAGTTGAAGCTCAACAACAGCGTGACGAAAGCGACTGATTGGACGTCCCCAGTCTCAAACGGTAGACAGATGCTGAACTTGGTATAGTCGCTCACTTTGACCAGCGGTAGTGTTGCAATTATAAACGCCATGAACCAACCGCTGGCCATCACGATGGCTGTTTTCCGCAGGCTCATCTTTCGATCGACGTGAAGTGCATGTCTTATAGCGATATACCGCTCTATAGTAATGACCGCTAGAGTGAAGACGGAAGATTCGCTCGACAGCACTGCTAGGAAGCCAGCGGTTTTACATCCTAAACTTTGCTGCCATTCAACTCCATGGCGACGAAAGTTGCCAATAGTTGACGCGTCGACGATTGCTAGGCAACCAAGATAGATTCCCATGCACAAATCAGCGACTGCCAAGTTGATGATTAAGAACTTTGAAACATCCAATTTATTCTTAGATAAGATGATCACTATGATAACCACCGCGTTGCCTAGCAACGCTAACATGAAGACTATCCACACCCCTACCCTTAGCAACCACGATCCCATTAGGTCTTCACAAGGAAAGAAGGGATCGGGCAGAGGGGTGCAGTTCACTTCACGATGACCACTATCGTATGATTCACCAAAGTTATTATCCGAGCCATAAGGTATGTTTGTCAGCGGTTCGGCAGTACTTTCGTAACCAGACCCCTCACTGTCTTGCGCGAATACAGGATCTAGGGGCGCTGACCCGTATCCCGAAAGATCATCATCATCATGTTGAACTGTATCGTTCCCAGGACTTCCAACACTGAGATAGGCCCAAGTCCAACCTGTTCCGAGAACTTCTGTCTTCTTGTCGACTGGGGTCAAAGGGACTTCTTGGAGATTTTTACGGAATTCACAGCAATGGTAAGGGTAGCTTGCTTCGACCGAGCGAACGTTTGGTAGGCTGTCGGCTAATATCTCCTTTAAACGTTTGTTACCACGCAGTTTTAACTTTCGTACCCTGTTCATTCCTTTGGATGGTAGCTTTGGGAAGTCGTTGTAGCTGAGGTCCCTAGGAAAAGAATGAATGGATAAAAGAATAAATGGGATGGACGAATGGGTGGACGAATGAATAGATGAATGAGTGGATGAATGAATAGATGAATGAGTGGATGAATGAATAGATGAATGGGTGGATGAATGAATAGATGAATGAGTGGATGAATGAATAGATGAATGAGTGGATGAATGAATAGATGAATGGGTGGATGAATGAATAGATGAATGGGTGGATGAATGAATAGATGAATGGGTGGATGAATGAATAGATGAATGGGTGGATGAATGAATAGATGAATGAGTGGATGAATGAATAGATGAATGAGTGGATGAATGAATAGATGAATGGGTGGATGAATGAATAGATGAATGGGTGGATGAATGAATAGATGAATGAGTGGATGAATGAATAGATGAATGAGTGGATGAATGTGGTAAAAAAAATTCACGATAGTTTCTTGTGGTATGTCCTCTTATTTACCACGGTTGGCGCCATCTCATCGTCTAAATTGTAGACGTAGACGATTCGATGACGCCAACCGTGGTAAATAAGAGGACATACCACGCGAAACTATCGTAAATTTGTTAAATGGAGAGGAGCAAGGATAAGATATAAATTAAAGTCAATTCGTCACTTACAATTCAGTTAGTGATTTCAGTGGTATGAACGCATCCTCGGCGATGTTTGTTATCTTGTTGTGGGCAATAATTCTGAACGAAAACAAAACATCGATTAGATAAAACTCATATTCATATTATATGGATCAGAAATGATATTGTAGCAAAAATATAAGAATTTTAAAATATCAGAAAATACAGTCAATTCAAAAAGCATTGTCGTCAATAGGCTTCACATCTACGCGACTAGACCGAAAGGTAGCATGGGTAGAAATCATCGAAGCGGATAAATGCACACAGTATCTATTAAATGCATACAACGCGCACTCAATCAACTAATTAGTCGGGCTAGAGGGCCCGACTCTAGGTTTACCTTTTAGTCAATGTATGTATGTATGTATCTATCTGTCATGTCGCGTATAGGCCCCATGATGCTTTGCGAACGAACACAGGAAGCCCAAAGTAGAATTGTTTAGTCGGCCTGTGTTGATTCTATCACTATCCCGACTTCACGCTCCTAGAGCGTCTAGTTATGAATAATTCGCCGCTCCAGTTACGCTAGTCTTGTAGACTTGAAGCCTATTGACGACAATGTTTTTTGAATTGACTTTATTTAGACGCTATACTACAAAATATATGAAATATATCTTCGAGTGCAATATTTTTGAACACGAGAAGATAAGCTTTATATCTTCTCATGAATCTTATTTTCAAGTGGTTAAAAAATATTTGCGCGCAAAGAACGACGGGCCGAAATCTCATGCCCTAATGTAAATCTACACGATGGATCAGCGATTGAACCGGATGTATGGCTGATGTTTTCTGGTTTTTTTTATTATAACAGTGTCTATTTTTCTGTTTATTATTTTGTCTACTTTAAAAGTTTCACTTTGAATTAATTCCATACATTGTTGACTAATAAAAATGAATGAATGAACGAGTTAATGAATGGATAAATGAATGAATAAATGAAAGAATGGATAAATGAATGAATAAATGAAAGACTGGATAAATGAATGAATAAATGAAAGAATGGATAAATGAATGAATAAATAAATAAAAGACTTGATAAATGAATGAATAAATGAAAGAATGGATAAATGAATAAATAAATAAAAGACTTGATAAATGAATGAATAAATGAAAGAATGGATGAATAAATGAAAGACTTGATAAATGAATGAATAAATGAAAGAATGGATGAATGAATAAATAATAAAAGACTTGATAAATAAATGAATAAATGAAAGACTGGATAAATGAATGAATAAATGAAAGAATGGATGAATAAATGAAAGACTGGATAAATGAATGAATAAATGAAAAACTGGATAAATGAATAAATAAATAAATACAAGACTTGATAAATGAATGAATAAATGAAAGAATGGATAAATGAATAAATAAATGAAAGAATGGATAAATGAATAAATAAATGAAAGACTGGATAAATGAATGAATGAATAAATAAATAAAAGACTTGATAAATGAATGAATAAATGAAAGAATGGATAAATGAATGAATAAATAAATAAAAGACTTGATAAATGAATGAATAAATGAAAGACTGGATGAATGAATAAATAAATAAAAGACTTGATAAATGAATGAATAAATGAAAGAATGGATAAAAGAATGGATCGATGGATTGATTGATTTGAGGCAAGGATAAGACACAAATTAAAGTTAAAACATCACTTACAATTTTGTTAGAGATTCAAGTGGTACGAACGCATCTCCAGGTATGGTCGTAATCTTATTGTAGGCAATATTCCTGAACGAAAAAATACATCAATTAGATAAAATTCATATTCATATTCAATTATATGGAACAAAATTGATATTGTAGTAAAAAATAAATAAAAGGATATCACAAAACTTATAGACGATAATTCTACACGCGCGGTAGCGGGAAGATATGAAGTTGATCTTCAAGTAATAAGTACTTATTGACTGAGTGAGAGGGCCGTATGGGAAAATATTTGGCTCGCGGTCATGATGTACGGACCGAGCGCAGCGAGGCCCGTACAAATGACCAAGAGCCAAATAGTTTAATTAATTGCGGCGCTAGACTGCTAAGGTGTATTAGTCTAATATCTGTTTCACGGGTTAAATGACTTCCCTCTATTAGACTAATACACCTTAGCAGTCTCTAATTCCATTGTTTTCTTTTGTGTCTATTTGACTATTACACCTTGACTATTTAATTTTGTTTCATGGGTTTAATGTCTTCACTCTATTCACCCAGTATAAATAATAAAACAAAGGATAATGAGGTTTCTTGTGTATTACTTTTTTGTCTCAAGATGTTCTGGTTGAGCGATAGTGACAAAATAGTCACTATTTGTTAGTACTTTCATAGATTACAGCTCATGGTTTGACTGCATTTGCTCTAATGATGAAGATACTTACAAACTGTCCAATTTTGTCAGTCCTTTGAAGGCGTTCCTCGGTATTTCTGTGATTGCATTGTGCTTGAGTGTTCTATATGCAACACAGAGAATATAGAAAACTTTGTTATTGACCTTTTTCGAAAAGATAGCCAATATATCAAGATCATTGATGGAGAAAATACAGCGCTCAAACAACCACGCATACGCGAAAAAGTAAAATGATCCAGCACACAAATCTGACATTCGCACGGACTCTATAAAAAAGATGGAGTGTACGACTTTCATCGCTTTTTCTTAAAATATAAACTAATGGTAGCTTCACAATATGACAAAGGTTATGTACACGAAACTTCAAGCTTGTATATTCAGGGAATTTCTTATAAATCGACTTCAAACACTGTAGAACGAAATTCCTAATGTTTAGAAAGGTAAATTTACTGCTGTAAACAATGTTCCACGCATGCGTAGTCGTTTTACCACTGTGTTGATCGATAATGATAACAAATATAATGATATTATATTAAAGGTGATGATGATAATGATGTTACAGCGCTTTACCGTGGCCACCCAATTAAAGTTTAACCAATCAGAAAGTGGGCAATCACACCGAGTGACAAACATATTCATTCCAACATTTCAAAGCGAAAACACGAATCCTGTTGATCGTTTTCTATTCAAAAGTATGCGGTTTCGGTGACCGGATTCACTGGATTCGTGTGAACGATAGGCCGATTCGCATCAAAAAGTATGCGGTTTCAAAAGTATCCGGATCCGTGTAGACGGGGTCCTAATTGCAAGAATGTTGTCACGGGAAAAAAGAACATTAGCAATCTAACAACAAAGGAATAACAAAAGGAAGGGCTTGATTGATCTTCTTTTGTCTTTTTACTAATTCCTTTCCCACTAAATTAGACCCCGTCTACACGGATCCGGATACTTTTGAAACCGCATACGTTTTGATGCGAATCGGCCTATCGTCCAAACGAATCCAGTGAATCCGGTCAACGAAACCGCGTACTTTTACTTGAATCCTCCGGATACGCGGATTCGTGAGGACGCAAACATTTCTATGCGGTTTCAGCCGGATCGGATTCGTGTAGACGAGGCCTTAGATTTGAAAAGGTGTAGAAAATAATTTGAAAGGAGAGGCTTTTGTTCGCTAAGCTAACTTGTACAAAACTTTTTAAAATTGTGAGGCCATGGTAAGGCGCGTTGCGCTGTAATTATGATCAGTTATTATCGATAATGATGACCGACGATAACTCTAAAGATACTGATGCTACACATAATGATGAAGTTGATTGCATTAATTAAAGATGATGATGATGGTAATGATAATAATAGTAATGACAATGATGGTGATGATGACGCTACAGATAAATATGATGATGATAATGATTGTCATTGTGATAATCAAAAATAATGATAATGATGGTAGTGATGATCATTGTGATGAAAATGATGGTGATAATGATGCTACAGATAATTATGATGGTGATTGTGACAACTAAAGGTGATGATGATGATGATGATGATGATGATGATGATGATGATGTTGATGATGTTGATGATGATGACAACTTACATATCCGTCAATCTCTGCATTCCTTGTAGCGATGTACCAATCGATGTGATGCGGTTAAAAGTCAATTGCCTAGATATGAGATGTAAGATTCAGTAATAAAAAGCCTTGTAGAATGCAGACACTATGTCCGTGAAATATCACCAAAGTTATTTGTTGCTAACTAGTTGTTAGTTAGTAACTATTTGTCACTCAACCAGAACATTGTTAATAGAAATACACTGGAGACACTAAAACGTATTTTCAAGTAATGAAATCATTAAAGTCATTGTCCATGGTCCAAGTCTCATGTGTATTTAGTTTCTCCAGTGTATTTCTATTAACAATGTTCTGGTTGAGTGATAGTGACAAATAGTTACTAACTAACAACTAGTTAGCAACAAATAAATTTGGTGATATTTCACGGACATAGTGTCTGCACTCTACCACCACTTTCTAGTTATTTAGAAATTATTATTAAAAGAATAGAAAAGACAATAAGCCGGGTTCCCTGTGAATATTATTGCCTTTTGCTGGTTAGTATGGCAAATAGTACTTACAATACAACCATGGATGCGCACTTGGACATGTCTGGAAGACTTGTGATCCTGTTCATATTGGCGTTACTGAAAAAAAACATGTAACGCAATATTACCAACTAACGTGATCGCCTGATAAGCAAGTTAATGATAATAACGATAATGATGATGATGATGGTGATGATGATGATGATGATGATGATGATGATGATGATAATGATGATGATAATAATGCTGACGATTATGATGATAATGATGATGATGATAATAATGATGATCCTAACGATGGTGAAGATCGTGAAGATCATGATAATGATGACGATGATGACAATAATGATAATGATGACAATGACGATGGTATATAGGATGATGATAATGATAATAATAATAATGATGATGATGATGATGATGATGATGATGATGATGATGATGATGATGATGATGATGATGATGATGATGATGATGATGATGATGATGATGATGATGATGATGATGATGATGATGATGATGACCATGACCATGACGATGAATACCATGATAGAGACGATTGCTATGATGATAATATCAATCACTTACAATTCGGATAGTGTAGGGAACATCTCACAAAAGTCTTTCGGTAATGACGAAATAGCATTGGATTCAAGTTCCCTACAAAAGGATTGGGAGAGTAATTTAACTATCTAACCAACCCATTTATACATTCATTGATATTACATTTATTTATTCATTTATCAATCAATCCATTCATTGATATTCTTGATTAATTAATTAATTCATTCATCCATCCATCCATTCATTCAGCCATTCATTCATTCATCTGTCTATTCATTAATTCATTCATTCATTCATTCAGCCATTTATTCAGCTATTCATCCATCCATTCATCTATTCATTCATTCATCCATCCATTCATCTATTCATTCATTCATCTGTCTATTCATTAATTCATTCGTTCGTTCATTCAAACGTTCCAACCATCCATCTATTCATCCAACCATTTTTTAATTCATTCATTCATTTACTTTTTCTGTCATTCATTCATTCATCCTGATCCATCTATTCATCCATCCATCCATCTATTCATTAATCCATCCATCTATTCGTTCATCCATTCTTCTATCCATTTTATCATCCATTCATTCACTTATTCACGCATTCATTTATTCGATTTCATTCATATATTCATTCATTCATTTAATTACACATTATTTTATTCGATATCATTGATATATTCATTCATTCATTCATTAATCCATCCATCTATTCGTTCATCCATCCATCTATTCGTTCATCCATTCTTCTATCCATTTTATCATCCATTCATTCATTTATTCACGCATTCTATTATTTGATATCATTGATATATTCATTCATTCATTCATCCATCCATCTATTCGTTCATCCATTCTTCTATCCATTTTATCATCCATTCATTCATTTATTCACGCATTCTATTATTTGATATCTTTGATGTATTCATTCATTCATTCATTCGTATATTTATCAGTTTCTCCTATCCCTACTTACAGGACTTGAAGTGCGTGTGTTCCAGTTAAATCCGGGAATCGCTTTAGTCTGAGATCAACCAACGATCTGTAGAAAACACCAACGTTACTTTAGTTCAATTGAAGCATATTTTTACATCATTAGACATGATGACACGTGATTTTCTAACGCGGAATGAATACTAGAATCATGTGCAAAATTTGTTTGCGTTTCAAAAAATATACAAAATCTATCAATTTGATTTGCAAACCCCCTTCCCCCCCTAAGCAATGTTGAATTGTTTTTCAAATGACAACCGTTTCACATTCCCACAATTCAACATTGATACGGGGGAGAGGGGGAAACGGAAAAATGATGTTGAAATATTTTCCATGTAAAAAAAACAGATAATGTCCAAAGGTATTTGCACATGATTGTAGCGTGCTGTTATGTTAAGGCATTATCGTGTAAATTATAGTCTAGGTAGAGATACTCGGAGGTATCTCTCTATACACGTAACGTTGTGTAACTTGTAAATTTGTTCATTAACTTGATCTTCAATAATTGTCAATGAACGGGATGCCAATTCCTATATACACCTAATTCAAAAAAGGCTGACGGGCCGAACGGCGATTGGCGATTGGTGATTGGCGATTGCGGGACTGTGGATAATACGAATTTCTTCTTATTCTATTCTAAATTACCCAAACATCGTTAAGCGATGACCTTTCTAAATTACCCAAACATCGTTAAGCGATGACCTTAGATGGATGTCTCGAAGGTTTCGCTAAACGGTGGAGGCATTGTTAGGGTAATTTAGAAACGAATAAGAAGGAATTCATATTACCCATCGCCAATCACCAATCGCCAATCGCCGTTCGCCCTGTCAACCTTTTTTGAATTAGGTGTATATGTGTTCTAGTGTAATGGAATTAAGTTAGAAAATGATAATGGTGATGATGATGATGATGACGATAAGGATGATAATAATGATACTGATGACGATGATGATCCTCATGATTGTAATGATGACGATAATTATGGTGATAATGATGAACTGATGACAATGATGTAGTAAATGATGATAGTAATGATGACGATAGTGATGGTAATGATAATGATGATGATGATGATGGTAATGATAATGATAACGATGATCATGATAATGGTAATGATAATGATGATGATGACGATGGTGGTGGTAATGACAATGATGACGATGATGGTAATGATGATGATGATGATGACGGTGATGGTGGTATATGATAACAGTCATTCATGTGATACTTACAATTTTTTCAATGACGGAAGATTTCTGAATGCTCCCTCATCAACCTTCTCCACTTTCTCCCAACTTAGAGAACTGAAAATGAATACAAAAAAAATGACGATTATAAAAGGGAACGGTTTTCAACCAGGCGAAAGTGGTGTTTATGTGTTTTGATCATATAGGCGGTGTGTGTAGTCTTGAGAAAGACTGTTGGTGTTTGTATCTGATGTTAAACGTTTTAACCCAGATGTAAGTGATGTTGGTACGTTGTGATCATCCATGTATGTGTAGTCTTGAAAAAGACTGTTGGTGTTTGTGTCTGATGTCTGAACAGTTTTGACCCAGGTGTAAATGATGTTGAAACGTTGCGATCGTCTGGGTGTGTGTAGTCTTGAGAAAGACTGTTGGTGTTAGTGTCTGATGTTTAACGTTTTAACCCAGGTGTAAGTATGTTGATGTGTTGTGATCATCCATGTGTGTGTAGTCTTCAGAAAGACTGTTGATAATTGTTGGTGTTTGATGCTTGAATGGTTTAAGCCCCGGTGTAAGTAATGTTGAAAAGTTGTGATTACGCGGATATATATAAAGTCTTGAGAAAGACTGTTAGAGCCCAGATGTAAGTGATTGTTGCTTGTTGCTTAAGCTGCAGAGACACCGATGTTTGAAATAGGTAACAACTTACATTTGTGAGAGACTGGTCAGACCCTCAAATGCATGTTCATGAATTTCTTTGATTGGATTGGCACTTAAATCTCTACAAGATAAAAAGGAACATAAACTTTAGTCTGACATTGTATCATACAGTCTGAGTTTACATTCCCCATTATTATATCAGTAGAAGTATATGTTTGAGTCTCCCCGATTAGCAAAGCACATGTTACGAGCTAGAAGATTCAGACTGAAGTCAAGTTCATTATTATTATTATTAATGCATTGGCAGAGCACGGTTTGGTGAGAACGTAGGCAAGTGAGGAAACGCACACTTATCTTGACGTATTTCTACCACAGCCCGGTTAGCAGCGAAAACATGGAAAATACGTCATTACAACTTTATTTGTTTTTGTAGCATATATAAAAGAATGAATAGAGTAAATATAATAGACTTACAATTTTTGTAGTTTTCCCAGATTTTTTAAAGCTTTTGTTGGTACTTGACTTAAACAATTACGACGTAAATCCCTTATAGAAAAGAAGAAGAAGAGTTATTTTCTTCTGAATTGTACATCTATCACCTAAACAATATCAAATGTTTTTCTGATTGCCTGTTTGTTTGTTTGCTTGTTTGACTGTTTGCTTGTTTGTTTGTTTGACTGTTTGTTTGTTTGCTTGTTTGCCTATTTGCCTGTTTGCCTGTTTGTTTGTTTGCTTGTTTGCCTATTTGCCTGTTTGCCTGTTTGTTTGTTTGCTTGTTTGACTGTTTGCCTGTTTGCTTGTTTGCCTGTTTGTTTGTCTGCTTGTCTGCTTGTTTGCCTGTTTGCCTGTTTGACTGTTTGCTTGTTTGCCTGTTTGCTTGTGTTTGTCTGTTTGCCTGATTGCCTGTTTGCCAGTTTGTTTGTTTGCTTGTTTGACTGTTTGACTGTTTGCCTGTTTGCCTGTTTGCCTGTTTGCCTGTTTGTTTGTCTGCTTGTCTGCTTGTTTGCCTGTTTGCTTGTTTGCTTGTTCGCGTGTTCGCTTGTTTGCTTGTTTGCTTGTTTGCTTGTTTGCTTGTTTGCTTGTTTGCCTGTTTGCCTGTTTGCTTGTTTGCTTGTTTGCTTGTTTGAATGTTTGCCTGTTTGATTGTTTGCTTGATTGATTGCTTGTTTGCTTGTTTGCTTGTTTCTTTCTTTCTTTCTTTCTTTGAATGTTTGCTTGTCTGCTTGTCTGCTTGTTTGCCTGTTTGCTTGATTGCTTGTTTGTTTGTCTGCTTGTCTGCTTGTCTGCTTGTTTGCCTGTTTGCTTGTTCGCTTGTTTGCTTGTTTGCTTGTTTGCTTGTTTGCTTGTTTGCTTGTTTGCTTGTTTGCTTGTTTGCTTGTTTGCTTGTTTGTATGTTTGCTTGTTTGCTTGTTTGCTTGAAAGACACACAGACAGACAAACAAACAAACAGATTTATAGTTTTCATTCTATTAAATAGCTATGTTTTGTGCACCAAATGAGTAAACTGTCTTTGTCCATGATACTTACAAAGCTGTAATATTACTGTTTCCTTTAAAGGCGTTTTTGGAGATATTCGTTATTTTATTGTCTTTCAATGAACTAAAAGAGAAAGCAAAAATATGAAATATGAACAATGAAAAGATGAATGAAAGAATGGATGGACGATGAGTGAATGAATAGATGGATGAGTGAATAAATAAATAAATGAATGAATGAATGAATGAATGAATGAATGAATAAATGAATGAATGAATGAATGAATGAATGAATGAATGAATGAATGAATTGATGGATGATGAGTCAATGGATGTATTAGTGATTGATCAATAATGTATAAATAAATGAATAAATGTATAAAATACTAACATTTCCTTGAGGTTTGTCATCCCTTGTAAATCGATGGTTGCGATATGATTATGTTCCAGTTTACTATATAAACATAAAATACGCGTCAAGTTAATTACCAATCAAGCAACCTAAACTAAACACCTAACTAGCTAACCAATTAATTCAACCTACCAAACAACATACTCCGTCAACAACAAAAAACTTAAAACCAACCAACCAAACAAACAAACACATAACCAACCAACCAATCAACAAACAAACAAACCAAAAAAACAAACAACAAACAACAAACAAACAAATTAACAGATCAACCACCAACCAACTAAGAAACAAGCAAACAAACACACAACCAACCACCAAACCAACCAACCAACCAACCAACCAACCAACCAACCAACCAACCAACCAACCAACCAACACACACACAACCAACAAACCAACAAACAGACCAACCACCAACCAACTAATCAACCAACCAACAAACACACACACAACCAACCAACCAACCAACAAACAGACCAATCACCAACCAACCAACTAACCAACCAACTAAAAAAAGCAAACAAACACACAACCAACCACCAAACCACCAACCACCTAACAAGCAAACAAACAATCAACCAACCACCCAACCAACAAGCAAACAGACACACAACCAACCACCAAACCACCATACTTATAGCCTTAGAAAAGTTAAAAGTTAAAAAGTTCTTTCGCTCCTCTTTTCAGAGCGAAAGAACATCTATTTTCTCAGGCTACCAAACTTACATTTCTTCCAATGAAGTGCACTTTGACATATCGGGAAGCCTTGTAATCTTATTGGTATCGGCGTTACTATAACCAAATGTCACACATTAGTCACTATAATGTCACGCATTGCTCACACTTATGTCACACTTACAGTTTCTGTAGTTTTGGGAATTTCTCACAGAAATCTGGTGGTAACGATGTAATGTTGTTTGAACTGAGAATTCTGTAAGAAATAAAAGAATCATTAAATATTTTAAATCACCATCGTCTTCTTCAAAATTGTCTTTGTTGTCATGAATATTTTGGTCATCGTCTTTGTCGCCATCAACATTATCGTCGTCATCACCACCATAACAAGCTATCATTATCGTAACTTTTACTTACAGTACTTTCAGTGAAGTTGATCCTGTCAAATTTGGAAATCGTTTGAGACTCACATTCACCAGTGATCTACAATTGAACAGTAAAAGGACAATCAATGGTATTCAGAAAATACAATGTAGATAGCCTAAAGGCCGATTCATTCTATGTGATAAAGCCTGGTTCACACCAACGACAAAAGCATAAGCATAATTGAGTAACATACGCAGACTCAGTTGGGCTTTGCTCATTAGCCGCACTTGTCTTTTCTCACACCTATTCTATAAATGCTTCACTGCATAGTCTGCGTATGTTGCTTATGATAAAGATTGTTGTCTCTCGTGGCATGAAAGAAAACAACACGAACTCTGTTCACTTGTCGAATTCAGGTCCAATGGTGAAGGCCAGCACTCTTAACAATAGCCCATCCATGGTTTTGCGTTTCTCCAGCTTTCCTCCCTCATCAAAACATGTGGGTCAATAAGTGTATGTTATTACAGCCAAAAACGTGAACGACTCCCTCCTCAACATTGCCAAGGGGGAGTGGGGGAGTGGGGGGAGTGGGGGAAATGGGAAAGTAGTAGAATTTCAGCATTGCAGTAGAATTTCAGCATTGCTAAACTGGCTTTATCACATTCATGCCAACACTTTTGTCAATGATTGTAGCAATAGACTTACAAGTTTCGTAGTTGTGGTAGACCATAGAATGCATGATGCTCTACTTGGGATACTCTCTCCCAGTTGATTGACCTATCACAAACAAGAACAAACCATGAGGTATTTCAATCGATCACTTTTATCTACAGTACACACAGTACACACAGTCAAAACCCTAGAAACTAAATACATAAATACTTATGGATGTATGATTAATGGATGGATGGACGAATGATTGGATGAATGAACGAGTGAAGGAAGGAAGGAAGGAAGGAAGAAAGGACTGAATGAATGAATGAATGGATAGATGAATGATTGAATTAATGGATGAATTAATGAATGAATGAATGATTGAAGGAATGAATGATTAATTGAATAATTTTAAAGAATCAAATCATCTTACAGATTTGATAGGTTATGTAGTCCATCAAAAGCTTTGTTATGAATACACGTAATTGGATTAACATCAAGATCCCTGGAACCAAACAAACAACATGAACAGCCATTAGCATTTGAAATAGTACAAATATCTGTTTTCATTAATATACAAGGCCACATATTTAACTGTCCTCTCTAAAACTCGCGCGCGGGCCGCAAATGCAATTACAGAACTGCTCCCTTACAAATGTTGTAGTCTTCCCAGAGTCTTCAGGGCTTTAGTAGGGACCGATTTTAGTACATTGTCATGGAGATCTCTGAAATGTCATGAATTGCAACAGTTAAACTTGATAAAGCAAACGGCAAGTACAACACAACAAGGAAGCAAATGAAGCAAGGAAGCAAGGAAGCAAGGAAGCAAGGAAGTAAGGAAGCAAGGAAGCAAGGAAGCAAGGAAGCAAGGAAGCAAGGAAGCAAGCAAACAAGAAAACAAGCAAACAAACAAGCAAGAATGCAAGCAAGCAAAACATGCAAGCAAACAAGCAAACAAACAAACAAACAAGCAAGCAAGCAAGCAAGCAAGCAAGCAAGCGAGCAAGCAAGGAAACAAGTAGGCAAGTAGGCAAACAAGTTCGCAAGCTAGAAAATCAACTTGAAATCAAAGATTACAAATGGTACTTACAAGTTTATTAAAGACTCAGGAAACGACTTCGATTCAATCGTTGATATTCGATTGCAGCAAATATTTCTATTAAACAATTTTAGTATTTAGTATTTTTCTACTATTTTATCTCATAGTGACTGCTATATTTCTTCATTTCAATATTGCTGTGCTGTGAATTGATACGTCAACCGTAAAAATGAACATGTGAGCTGAAAAGATTGGCAATATAAAGTACTACTTACAAGTATTGTAGATTGAGTAGAGAGGTGAACGAGTCTTCGGTGATCGTAGATATGTCATTGAAATCAAGATTACTGTAAAACACAGAGTACAATACAGTAAAATCAGTGATAACAGGGGAGGGAAAGGTGCTTTGTTACTAACAGGGGATCGGAGGGGAGGAAATGTACAGCTAATAAATCAGTGATCACAGGGAAGGTGCTTTGTTACTAGCAGGGGAGGCCTAGGGGAGGGGAGGGAATGTACAGCTAGTAAATCAGTGGTCACAGGGAAAGGCTTTGTTACTAGCAGAGGAGGGGAGGGGAGGGAATGTACAGCTAGTAAATCAGTGATCACAGAGAAGGTGCTTTGTTACTAGCAGGGGAGGCCTAGGGGAGGGGAGGGAATATACAGCTAGTAAATCAGTGATCACAGGGAAGGTGCTTTGTTACTAGCAGGGGAGGCCTAGGGGAGGGGAGGGAATGTACAGCTAGTAAATCAGTGGTCACAGGGAAAGGCTTTGTTACTAGCAGAGGAGGGGAGGGGAGGGAATGTACAGCTAGTAAATCAGTGATCACAGAGAAGGTGCTTTGTTACTAGCAGGGGAGGCCTAGGGGAGGGGAGGGAATATACAGCTAGTAAATCAGTGGTCACAGGGAAAGGCTTTGTTACTAGCAGGGGAGGGGAGGGGAGGGAATGTACAGCTAGGAAATCAGTGGTCACAGGGAAAGGCTTTGTTACTAGCAGGGGAGAGGAGGGGAGGAAAGGTACAGCTAATAAATCAGTAATCACAGGGGAGGGCAAGGTGCTATGTTACTAGCAGGGGAGGGGAGGGACATACTTACACATATACTAATGAAGGTGGTAGTAGCGGCAATTTGTCCAATGAATTATTAGTTACATTACTGTAGAGAAAGGGAAATACATTATCATCATCAAGTTATATCTAACGTTCATTAATACAGCGACTATAATTACCATCATCATATTAATCACCATCATCATTATCAATATCATCATTACCATCAACAATATCATCATAACCATCAACAATATCATCATAACCATCAACAATATCATCATAACCATCAACAATATCATCATAACCATCAACAATATCATCATAACCATCAACAATATCATCATAACCATCAACAATATCATCATAACCATCAACAATATCATCATAACCATCAACAATATCATCATAACCATCAACAATATCATCATAACCATCAACAATATCATCATAACCATCAACAATATCATCATAACCATCAACAATATCATCATAACCATCAACAATATCATCATTACCATCAACAATATCATCATAACCATCAACAATATCATCATAACCATCAACAATATCATCATAACCATCAACAATATCATCATAACCATCAACAATATCATCAACATTATCATCATAACCATCAACATTATCATCATAACCATCAACAATATCATCATAACCATCAACAATATCATCATAACCATCAACAATATCATCATAACCATCAACAATATCATCATAACCATCAACAATATCATCATAACCATCAACAATATCATCATTACCATCAACAATATCATCATAACCATCAACAATATCATCATAACCATCAACAATATCATCATAACCATCAACAATATCATCATAACCATCAACAATATCATCATAACCATCAACAATATCATCATAACCATCAACAATATCATCATAACCATCAACAATATCATCATAACCATCAACAATATCATCATAACCATTAACAATATCATCATAACCATCAACAATATCATCATAACCATCAACAATATCATCATTACCATCAACAATATCATCATAACCATCAACAATATCATCATAACCATCAACAATATCATCATAACCATCAACAATATCATCAACATTATCAACAATATCATCAACATTATCAACAATATCATCATAACCATCAACAATATCATCATAACCATCAACAATATCATCATAACCATCAACAATATCATCATAACCATCAACAATATCATCATAACCATCAACAATATCATCATAACCATCAACAATATCATCAACATTATTATTATTGCGGTTAAGTGGAGATCATCTGAGATTTGTATTACTTGACAAAAAGTATTGACGTTTCGGCCGTCTTATACAGCGACCATCATCAGACTGAATAATGATTGTAAAAATGATGATAAATAATGATTTTTTACAATCATTATTCAATCTGATGGCCGAAACGTCAATACTTTTTGTCAAGTAATAAAAATCTCAGATGATCTCCACTCAACCACAATGTTTCATCCTGAGTTCAAACCTTTCTCATCATTATGATCATTATCGTTATCAACATCATCATCATTATCATCATCATGATCACTATTATCAATATCATTGTCATCTTGCCTTCAACAGTGTGATTATTATGATTATCATGAACATCATCATCATCATCATCATCATCATGATTCTAACCGGCACCAACAACATCGTCAAAATTATTATCATTATCGTCAACATCATCATCATTATCAACGTCATAACTGATCACTATCATCATCATCAACAACACCACTGCCAACAGCAACAACACAACCATGATCACTAACATCAGAAAAATTAGCACAATATTGTCATCGTCATCATTACCATCATCATCTTTGTCATCACCATCATTGTCATCATCATCATCATTGTCATCATCATCATCATTGTCATCATCATCATCATTGTCATCATCGTCACTATACCGTACTTACAGCGTTTTAAGGTATTTTAGATTGTTTAATATTCCTGGGGGCACTGTCGTTAGCTTGTTATTCTGTAAATATCTGAGTGATAAAAAAGTATAAAACGATATAATAAAGTCTAGAACGATCAAGCAAACAAACAAACTAACAAACAGACAGACAAACATACGAACAAACAGACAGACAGACAGACAGACAGACAGACAAACGAACAGACAGACAGACAGACAAACAGACAAACATACGAACAAACAGACAGACAGACAGACAGATATACGAACAAACAAACAGACAGACAGACAAACAGACAAACATACGAACAAACAGACAGACAGACAGACAGACAGACATACGAACAAACAGACAGACAGACAGACAGACAAACATACGAACAGACAAACAGACAGACAGACAAACAGACAAACATACGAACCGACAAACAGACAAACACCCAAACAGACAAACAAACAGACAGAACAGCTAGCAAAGAACAGACAGACAGACAGATAAACAGTTTTTCGTATTGCAGTGTATTACTTCAAAAATAAAAACCTTTTCACGGTTCTCGTCCACAACCTCAGCGGCTTGATAGCGTGCAATATATTCTTTACAATTTGACGACAGCCCGCGGTAATTTCAGAAATGTACACATTATCAAACAATTGAAACACTTCAAAATTCCACGGGCTGCAGTCAAATTCTAAAGAATATATTACACGTTATCGAGGCTGAGGTTGTTCGATGAGAACCGACGTGAAAAGGATTATTACAAACAGAAAACCACCAAATATGGTCAAAACCCACATCAATGTTTTCATGACGTCATAGTAACGTCGCCAACGTATCAGATGACACAGGAAGCCCGCTTGGTACAAAGTTCACAGTTTCATGCAGAGATAAACGTTTAAGAGCAAAATGAGCGACATTCCGCACTCAATACCGCAGTTAGACAACAGCATCTGTAATGCATGCAATGTCTACTATATGCCTTCTAGAAGGTTCTTATAGATATTTGAAATTAATAGCTCCTGGAAGCTTTTGATAGATCTCTTTCAAAAATCTTTGTACCAATCAAAGCTACAGTTTACACTTGCAAAGGACATATATAGCTAATTCAATTAACTTCGTCGCTGAAACAAGCCTAAAGCCTAATCTTGAGAGCGAAAGTGGTCATGGGATTTTAAAATTGCATGAGTTTTCAAGTTTCCTAAACCGTAATTTGTGTTTTTGTTTCCACTGAGGAACACTTGCAAATACACGTTGAATGTTTTACACGCTTTGCATGCCTCATTCGCCTAGATAAAAGATATCCCACGATCCCTTTCGGTCTGACGATTAGGCTTTAGGCATTATAAATCAGCGACAAAGTTAATTGAATTAGTTATATATCTTATTAGACAGTCTGATGTGTAATATGGCTGGATATTTAACTGATATGATAACCGTTGCGAAAAGGATCATAAGCTTGTTGAAGTTTTATTTAATAACTGAAAGTTATAGCTTCAAACAAGACATTTCCTTATACATTTGAAACTGCTTGCTATAGCTTAGCTTCTAGAAGTTTGCTTATTGACCGAATGCTAATTGACTTTCAAAAATATAAACCCAATCTTAAAAATAAGCACCACCATCAGGAAGAGCAAGCAAAAATATTTATTTTTGAAAAGATTTATTGCTATAAATATAATTCAAGTGAAGCTATTTGGAATCTAAATTACATACTGTTAAGTATGTT
Source organism: Metridium senile (assembly GCA_949775045.1). Taxonomy (NCBI): domain Eukaryota; kingdom Metazoa; phylum Cnidaria; class Anthozoa; order Actiniaria; family Metridiidae; genus Metridium; species Metridium senile. The sequence goes on from OX459104.1 coordinate 14,080,681, forward strand.
TCCTTGGTAGTCTAAGTGTTGTGTTTTTCACACTTTTGAAATTCTCATAACTTCTCAAGTATTGTTTCAAACTTTTTACCTTTGATGATGTTATTCTAATCTATAATTTTGTTATAGAAGTCAATTAAAAAATGAATTTGAAAAAATAAGATCTAAAGAGGCCGTCATATTGACATTCGGTCTAAAGGTTTGGAATTTTTCTTATTTATTTTGTATACTTGAAATTAATAGCTTAGCTTATAGAAGTTTTTTTACGCATTTGAAATTGAAAATATTTGTTAAGGCATATATCTTCGAATTAAGAATATGAAAACGAGAAGCCATTTTTTAAACATTTTTCTAGTGTAGTGATATATTTCTGATGGTTATCGGATGATGACCGCAATATCACTATACTAGTAAAATATTTTAAAAATGGCATCTGAAGTTAATATCTTCATTAATTATGAGTGATGGCAGTATTTTTATACATTTGAAATTGATATTTTAGCTTCTAGAAGCTTTCTTTGTGTCATCTATCAAGGTTAACCCTTGTGGTTCTTATAAATAGCCTATACCTAAAAATATGTAAAATCCCCCCGTTCACAACAAAAAGAACCTGGAAAAAAATGTCGTGTAAAGCTGAAAAAAAATATCCTGCAGTGCCTCGATGCAAAAACGAAAGAGTTTACCTTGAGTGATTTTCATTTCTCTTTTAGTTAATTCCGTTCCCACTAAATTGCAATCAAATGTCAGGACACCGTTCTTGCTATTAGATATACACCAAATTTCAAGAACGTTGTCCTGACTTTTGTAATTTAGTGGGAATTGAAAGGAATTAATTCAAAGGCAAAAGAAGATCACTCAAGCTGAAATCTTTTTCTTTTTTTTATGGGACAACATTTAATTACAATAACATTGTCATATAAAAAAAAAAATTACAAAATATATAGGAATTAATTAAAAGACAAAAGCAGATTACTCAAGCTGAACTTCTTCTTTTGTCTTTTAATTAATTCCTATTTTGTACTTTACTTTGTTATATGACAATGTTATTGCAATTAGGTGTATATGTAAATAAATAGATAAGTTTGCAGCAACACTTTACTCAACGATTTGTCTTTTATATAATTCCTTTCCCACTAAATCACAAGTCAGGACAACATTCGAATTCATAATCTTGCAATTATGTGGGTATACACCTACTTGCAGTAAGGTTGTCATACAAAAATATACATTTGTTATAAAGAAAATAGAACATTTGTGATTTAGTACGATAGGAATTGATTAAAAAAACAAAAGAAGATCACTCAAGCTGAACTCTCTCTTTTGTCTTTTAATTAATTCCTTTCGCACTAAATCACAAATGTTCTATTTTCTTTGTGACAAATGTTCTTTTTTGTATGACAACCTTACTGCAAGTAGGTATACATGTATGTGTAAATATGTTACATATACAATATAAGCGGCCGATCTGTATGCGCATACAGATCGGAAGCAAATATTGTATAGTACTTATGAAAGTCCAACGTTAGTTCTTTCATATTTTACTAAAATTGTCAAGATAAAAGTAAATCTGACCGAGAAAATTCAAGTTAAAACTACTTGTGCAAATCAGGACGAATCTGTATGGGATATACAACCTTCGTCACGCACGTGATTTCTTTTGTAAAACTCTCATTAATCATTCATGAATTATATAAGTAATATATACAATATGAGCGGCCGATATTCGCGTCCGATCTGTATCCGATATACAACGGCTCGTCTTCGACTCGCCGTTGTATATCGGATACAGATCGGCCGCTCATATTGTATAGAACTTATGAAAGTCCAACGTTAGTTCTTTCATATTTTACTAAAATTGTCAAGATAAATGTAAATCTATTGTATTGAATGGTCAAGATAAATGTAAATCTGGCCGAGAAAATTCAAGTTGAAACTTATGCAAATCAGGACGAAATCTGTATGGGATATACAACCTTCGTCACGGACGGTGATTTCTTTTGTAAAACTCTCATTAATCATTTATGAATTTTATAAATATAGTTACCAAAGATTTTCAGTGTAAAAGCGAAACACAAATAACACAAACGACTATATATAACCTATACTATCTGTATTATACAATCCCTTCATTGACGAAATATCTAAACGATCTTAAAATAGACCAAAGGTCAAGTGTTCAATAAGTATTGGCATTAAGGTCAGTTATTATAGGTATCGACCCATGGGTTTGTTATAACATAGTTGAGATAACAATCGTCATTAAAGTATAGATACTTGCATTAGCGTGTTCTAACGACACTCACGAAATACAAAACAGGGCCCTGTTGTACGAAGGGTGAATAGCGCTATCCACCGGATAAATCCTTATCCAGCGGATAAAATCTATAAAAAACCTATACAGTGGATAACTTTTATCCGCGGATAGCTTTATCCACCCTTCGTACAACCGTCCTCAGGTCTTTGAAATGTCGTAAGGGGATTAGTTTGGGGTTTCCGTGTGTTATTTATAAACATCAATCTCTATTTAGAGAGTATGAAATGGAAACTAGCGAGTAAACTAGTATAGGAATGAACGAATTCGCTTAGCTTTCAATTGATTAAACAATTGTTCTTTAACTCCCTCTACATTTTCTATCACTTTTTGATTGAGTGGTTCATTACTTTCTATATTAAGCTTTATATTTATACTTAGTATCTCTCTTAGTTTAACTCTTTTACACCGACGAAGGGTTAAGCTAGGCTCGAAACGTCAGTAACTTAAGTCAACATTTTTTTACGGTGATGCACATTTCATTCTATTACCTATCTTTTTAGCGAGGTTGTGCGGTTTTTATGAGATGAACGTTGGTTATTGTAGAAATGTATTCAATGTTCTTTGAAGCCTTAAAAGTGCTAATCTTGCTTTAACTATTTTTGAAATATATATAGTTAAGCCCCATCTATCCATCCATTTATTCATTCATCCATCCATTCATTTATCCACCCATTCATATATTCATCCATCCATCCATTCATTTATTTATCCATTCATCCATCCATTCATCCATTTTTCCATCCACTCATTCATATATTCATCCATCCATCCATCCATTCATTTATTTATAAAATCATCCATCCATTCATCTATCCACTCATTCATATATTCATCCATCCATCCATTCATTTATTTATCCATTCATTCATCCATTCATCCACTCACTCATTCATCCATTCATCCATTCATTTATTCATCCATCCATCTATTTATCCATTCATATATTTATCCATTCATCCATCCATCCACTCATTCATTTATTTATCCATTCATTCATCCATTCATTTATCCACTCATTCATCCATCCATCCATTCATTTATTTATCCATTCATTCATCCATTCATCTATCCACTCATTCATCCATCCATCCATTCATTTATTCATCCATCCATCTATTTATCCATTTATATATTTATCCATTCATCCATCCATCCATCCATTCATTTATTTATCCATTCATTCATCCATTCATTTATCCACTCATTCATCCATCCATCCATTCATTTATTCATCCATCCATCTATTTATCCATTTATATATTTATCCATTCATCCATCCATCCACTCATTCATCTATTGATTCGTCTAAATTTATTCATTCTAACATTATTTTATCCATGTTGATCAATCGTTTCATTGATTAAGTCTATTTTTAAAGCTGTAGACTAAAAATAATTTAGGGCATAATAACACTTCTATCGTATCTATATTTGAAATCTATAGACGGCCTGTAAACAACATTGCACACATATCTATTAACCCATAGATCACCATGTGGTATGCCACGCCCACTTCGTCTACGCCACACTATAATAAGATAGCTTTATTTAAGGAACATAAAACGTTATATATAGCTTTTATAAAATATTTCGGCACTTTTTTACTGATTCACTATCCTGTGATAAAAAGAAGGTAGCTAGCCAATCAAAGTGCGCGTTGTATCTCAAAAATGTTATTATGACTGACTTATGTTAAATAAATGTTTTATAAAGACTTACTTACTTATTAATGCTGCGCATAGTACACATGCACTAGCACAAGAAGGCATACAAGCATACAAGCATACGTCAAACATACAAGCATACGTCAAGCATACAAGCAGACAAGCAGACAAGCATACAAGCATACAACGTCAAGCATACGTCAAGCATAAAAGCAGACAAGCATACAAGCATACGTCAAACAGACAAGCATACAAACATACAAGCAAACAAGCATACAAGCATACGTCAAGCATACGTCAAGTATACAAGTATACGTCAAGCATACAAGCAGACAAGCATACGTCAAGCATACGTCAAGTATACAAGTATACGTCAAGCATACAAGCAGACAAGCATACGTCAAGCATACGTCAAGCATACAAGCATAAATCAAGCAGACAAGCACAAATACGTCAGTCTGCAAATAACGTCTTTTTACACAAAGCCTTGTTCACACTAGTGATATAAGCATAAGCAACATACACAGACTCCGTTGGGCTTTGCTCATTAGCCGCACTTGTCTTTTCTCACACCTAATCAAGAAATGCTTCACTGATTATTACATTTTGCTTATGCTTATGTCGCTAGTGTGAACCAGGCAGATGTCGATAGTATGAACCAGGCAGATGTCGATAGTGTGAACCAGGCAGATGTCGATAGTATGAACCAGGCAGATGTCGATAGTATGAACCAAGCTTAATTGGTACCTTCGACATAAGTGTATTTTTAGTAATTTTGCGCATAGCATTTCTAACAGATGTAAATGGATTCTTTTTTAGAGCACACATCTGTAAAACTCAGAGGTGAGCTGGGTCGATGTCATTATTAGCGGCCGTGATACTTAATTAATTCATATAGATTAGAATATTTATCTATATACACAATCGAACCTTGGGAAAGTCAAGGTTGTCCAAGGCGATAGGTCATTCATGGTTCGAAAACAACAATAGACATACACCTATTTCAAAAAGGTTGTCCAAGGCGATAGATCATTCCAAGACAGAGAGAAATGATGTGCATACATCTATTTTAAAACGGTTGTCCAAGGCGGTAGATCATTCCAAGACAGAGAAATTATGGGCATACATCTATTTTAAAACGGTTGTACAAGGCGAAAAGTCATTCCAAGACAGAGAGAAATTATGGGCATACATCTATTTCAAAACGGTTTTTCAAGGCGGTAGATCATTCCAAGACAGAGAGAAATTATGTGCATACATCTATTTTAAAACGGTTGTACAAGGCGGTAGATCATTCCAAGACAGAGAAATTATGGGCATACATCTATTTTAAAACGGTTGTACAAGGCGAAAAGTCATTCCAAGACAGAGAGAAATTATGGGCATACATCTATTTTAAAAAGGTTGTCCAAGGCGATAGATCATTCCAAGACAGAGAGAAATTATGGGCATACATCTATTTTAAAACGGTTGTCCAAGGCGGTAGATCATTCCAAGACAGAAAGGAATTATGGGCATACATCTATTTTAAAACGGTTGTACAAGGCGGTAGATCATTCCAAGACAGAGAGAAATTATGGGCATACATCTATTTTAAAACGGTTGTACAAGGCGATAGATCATTCCAAGACAGAGAGAAATTATGGGCATACATCTATTTTAAAACGGTTGTCCAAGGCGATAGATCATTCCAAGACAGAGAGAAATTATGGGCATACATCTATTTCAAAAAGGTTGTCCAAGGCGGTAGATCATTCCAAGACAGAGAGAAATTATGGGCATACATCTATTTTAAAACGGTTGTACAAGGCGATAGATCATTCCAAGACAGAGAGAAATTATGGGCATACATCTATTTTAAAACGGTTGTCCAAGGCGATAGATCATTCCAAGACAGAGAGAAATTATGGGCATACATCTATTTCAAAAAGGTTGTCCAAGGCGGTAGATCATTCCAAGACAGAGAGAAATTATGGGCATACATCTATTTTAAAACGGTTGTATAAGGCGGTAGATCATTCCAAGACAGCAAGGAATTATGGGCATACATCTAGTTTAAAACGGTTGTACAAGGCGGTAGATCATTCCAAGACAGAGAGAAATTATGGGCATACATCTATTTTAAAACGGTTGTACAAGGCGGTAGATCATTCCAAGACAGCAAGGAATTATGGGCATACATCTAGTTTAAAACGGTTGTACAAGGCGGTAGATCATTCCAAGACAGAGAGAAATTATGGGCATACATCTATTTTAAAACGGTTGTCCAAGGCGGTAGATCATTCCTAGACGGAAAAACATTATAGGCATACATCTATTTTAAAACGGTTGTACAAGGCGATAGATCATTCCTAGACGGAAAAACATTATAGGCATACATCTATTTTAAAACGGTTGTCCAAGGCGATAGATCATTCCAAGACAGAGAGAAATTATGGGCATACATCTATTTTAAAACGGTTGTACAAGGCGGTAGATCATTCTAAGACAGAGAGAAATTATGGGCATACATCTATTTTAAAACGGTTGTACAAGGCGGTAGATCATTCCAAGACAGAGAGAAATTATGGGCATACATCTATTTTAAAACGGTTGTAAACAAAAGAAACTAGCTCGATGATGATATGATGTTTAAATAATATGGAACATATTAGATGAAAATTTAAAATACCTATCAATCAAGCAGTTTAAGACCCAGCTCAAAACAAGTCTCATACAGTAATAATAATAATGTTTAATACTTATATTGCGCATTTTAACATGTTATATATGATCAAATGCGCATAGTATTACAATCAAACTTGATATTTTCCGATCCAAAAATTATTATCATAATTTGCCTTTACAGATCTTAGTAATTGCAAATTACAGAAAATGTGCAAATATTCAGATCTGTATTCAAAGCACTTCATAAGATGGTACCTTTGTCTCGTATTTCTGTATTATTTAGTTATTTATTTATTATTATTTTTTTCTATTGTCTACATAGCACGTTTTTTTCTTCCATTTCTAAATAATGTTTAAATATGAATAGATACTCAGCTAGATTAGCCATGCTATTTCTGAGTATCTATTACCTTTATTTCTAGTATTAACTTAAATATTGTAAATTAATTTCCTTATAATGAAAAGGTAATAAAAATCTTGTTGTTGTTGTTGTTGTTGTTGTTAAATAAACACCCCTCTTTTTAAAACTAACCCCACATCCTTCCCCTGCATTCTAGACAAAGGCGTGTAACAGGTTTTCAAAGACCTTTCACGAAGGCCAAAACTATCATCCAGCTCTAATCCTCCTTAAAACCAGGAAGTTGACTAATAGGCGATTGAACTTTTCTGGTTTACCTTGAACGTTTAGTTCATAGATCAATGTAGTATGCTAAAAATATGGCATGTCAATCAAGGTATTATCTTTATCATTATCGTTATCGTTATCGTTATCGATGTAGTTATCAATATCATTATCGTTGTCGTTATCATTATAATTATCGTTGTCGTTATCATTATCGTTTTCATTGTCGTTATCATTATCGTTTTCATTATCGATGTAGTTATTGATATCATTATCGATGCCGTTATCATCCTCATAATCATCATCGTTGTCGTTATCATTATCGTTTTCGTTTTCATTATCGTTATCATTATCGTTGTCATCCTCATTATCATCATCGTTGTCGTTATCATTATCGTTGTCATTATTGTTGTTGTTATCGTTATCGTTATCATTATCGTTATCATTATCGTTATCGTTGTCATTATCGTTATCATTATCGTTATCATTATCGCTATCATCATTATCGTTGTCATTATCGTTATCATCATTATCGTTGTCATTATCGTTATCATTATCATTATCGTTGTCATTATCGTTATCATTATCGTTATCATTATCGTTATCATTATCGTTATCATTATCGTTATCATCATTATCGTTGTCATTATCGTTATCATTATCATTATCGTTGTCATTATCGTTATCATTATCGTTATCATTATCGTTATCATTATCGTTATCATCATTATCGTTGTCATTATCGTTATCATTATCGTTATCATTATCGTTATCATTATCGTTATCATTTTCGTTATGATCATTATCGTTATCATTATCGTTATCATTATCATTATCATTATCGTTATCATTATCGTTATCATTATCGTTATCATCATTATCATTATCAAATATTGTTGGTTGATTTGTCTTAATGCAAGCCTGCCTTTAAAACTGTTAAGTAGGCACGTAGTCGTCTTGCGTGATAAATGTTTTCCCTTCAAAATAGCGGAAGTACGTCATCAAAGAAGATCGACTTCCGGTTGAGCGGAGAACTGGGGGTTTAAATTCATTTGGCAAAAATTCAATTCTACCCCCCCAAAATAGCTACGCAAAAAAAAAACAGTAGGTATTATGGTTGCTGTGAAAGAAGAGAATATAGACAGAGGATAAAGAATCATAGACAGTAAAAATAGATCCTATTTTAGTGGCATTAACACATAGTGAAAAGCTTTGTTACAAAAGGTCATATTTAAAGAACAAATACAGTACCCTTTCCAAGACACACAAATAATAAAACCTGTGATATTTTATCAACACTCTAGTTCTTATATATAGTAGCAGTCGAAAGGTAACCTTCGACATTCGTGAGACAAACGAATAACATTCTACTTATTCAAGAGTCTTGTCTTTGACAATTTGGGGTAAAATGAAGAACTTTTTTCCCCACCTCATCAGTATATAAAATAAAGAGAACCCGCAATGTCTCATGGGAGGAGGAAGTTGAATACCGCCAAATATACAACGGCTTTCCAGCATTCTGATTGGCTGTATTATATATGGGGGATATAAATCAGAGTACACCCCGGGGACTACTTTTCCTCGGTACCGGAGAGAAAGAAAAGAGGATCGGAGAGATTGACATGTTTTCGCTAGCCTGAACGTGTTGTTAAATCTATGTCAATTCATAAACAGAATTTGATCATTTCTTATCTAGGTCAAAAATAAGGGATCTAAAGCAATTCAAAAACAGTATATGATCATTTTTTTATCCATGTCAAAAATATGGGACTTAAAGCAATTTTGTCCGCTAATAGTTGTCAAAAGATACATCTATATAGTCAGTCTGTCTGGTTTACGTCGCAATATCTGAGATTAAATACTGGTAAATACTTCAAGAACATGAATTCTGAGATAAATGACCTGGATATAGATAGTGATTAGAGCAGTTTAGCTGTCAGTTATATTCAAGACAGGTTTAATCAGGTTGTGTTTATTCGTAAATCTCTATGGTATCTTCCTATTTATAATGGCTAATTCAATTAACGAAAAGCGACCAAAAGGGAATTATCCAGCTTTAAAATCAAGAAATTGTACCGTAAATGTATATATCTAATTCAATTAAAGGGATTTATCCAGCTTTAAAACCAAGAAATTGTACCATCCTAATGTACATGTATATATCTAATTCAATTAAAGAGATTTATCCAGCTTTAAAACCAAGAAATTATACCATCCTAATGTACATGTATATATCTAATTCAATTAAAGAGATCTATTCAGCTTTAAAAAAATTTAGTGCTTCGCCAATTCATTTGCTTTTATTTATATATTGGTTAAATAATTATGTATTAAATTTAACAATTCGTTTGTTCGTTTTATACATAAATTTATTCAAACATTCATTCATCCATTCATTCATTCAAACATTCATTCAAACATCCATCCATCCATCCATTCATTCATTCAAACATTCATTCATTCAAACATCCATCCATTCATTCATCCATTCATTCATCCATTCATTCATTCATTCAAACATTCATTCAAACATTCATCCATCCATCCATCCATCCATCCATTCATTCATTCAAACATCCATTCATTTTTCTCTACCCTAAAAGAGATCAAATCGCTGATATTTTTAACCCTAACCCTAAGGATACGACGATCGAGCATCCAGCACCGACCATAGAACACAGCAAGACCGTTTATATATACCTTGTATAGAGTTAGAGCATTAACTTAACAGTAACAGCGAAAGAAAGTTCTTGAACTTTGCGGAGAAAACGTTTAAATCTTAGGATGCTGGGTTCGTTATGCTAAGCACGTAAAACTATATGAATGCTAGCAACGATTTGACCTTTGGGACGTGCTAACATGTGGCCATGGTAAGCTAGAAAATATTTCCTGTTATATTCGTAGATGGAGCAAGTTATTTTTATACTGTATTTATTATGCTGGATCAGGATCATTATGGTGGTCGTGATGATAAAGAGGAAGATTATGTTAATGATAGTGATGATGATAGGGGTAGTGGTAGTGATGATGATGATGATGATGATGATGATTAATGATTTATGGTGGTGGTGATGATGATGATGATGATTATGATGATGATGATGATGATGATTAATGATTTATGGTGGTGGTGATGATGATGATGATGATAATGATGATGATGATGATGATGATGATTATGATGATGATGATGATGATGATTAATGATTTATGGTGGCGGTGATGATGATGGTTAGTGGTGGTGGTGATGATGATGATGATGATAATAGTGATGAAGATAATGATGATTATTGTGGTGGTGGTGATGATGATGATGATGATGGTTATAGTTATGGCGATGATGTTAATGATGATCAATGCATATGACGATGATGAAGATGATACTGATGTTAATGTTAATTATAATAATGATTAAGATAATGATGATGGTGATAATGAAGATACTAATTATTATTATAATAATAACAATGAAAATGCATATTCGTTATCATCATCATCATCATCATCATCATCACTAACAGATGTATAAATGAAATAATAACACACGCGTCACGTGTCTTTACGTGTATCGATGACCGGGGTTAACGGTCTTGTTGGATCAATTCCAAACCACATTTACGCCAACCAAACAAAACTTTTTGCTCACAATATGGTCAAAGAACCTTACTAGACCAACTAATAAAAAACTACAATAACTTGGGCTTGAAACGAGCAACCACCATACATTTCTTTTGCTCCAGAACATTCAAATTTTTTGGTTGAATTTTATCCCTAGTTATACAAGTCTTCTTGCGTTAGAACTCTTAAAATGATATTAAGAAATATAAATATCAAGCTTCCCGATCCAAAACCTGCATTATAGTCACAATAAATGCCTAAAAAGACTAATATCTTAGTTAAAATCTTGCTCTTAATAAAGACCCGTAAAAACACCACAATTGATCAAATTTTCAATTACAACGAAGACATCCTATTTGTACATTTATCTCATTAATAAAACCCGAATAAACACGGCATTTGATTGAATTTTCAACAAACACATAAACGAACTATTTCAGTTAAAATCCTGTTGATAAAGCCCGGCGAAGCGCTACAATTATTCAGATTTTTAACATATTTTTTATTTTAATAAGTGCAAGACATAGCCATAGGCAAGTACGTTTCCCCTTAAGCAATGTTTTTAGATAACCCAAACTAGATTAGTGATTGACATGATTGAAATGTTTTTAGCCGTCAACGGAGAAAGGGCGATGACTCACTGGTAGTTTTGCGGCAGCCGGATTTGTCCATTCTATAGGATAAGATTTGTAGCCTGCATGGAGATACAGGAAAGACAAGATGATTTAGCGAAACTAAGGTTGTTCAGTTACCCGGCAAAAATATATAAAATGTGAAACACCGTAATAAATGAAACTATACTTTCGACTTGGACTTACAACTTGGACTTTAGCTTTAAACGTCATTTTAATTTTTTACGGTGTTACAAATTTCATTTTTTGCCTATCGTTTCTATTGAACACTGACGCAGCCTATGCTAGTTTACTCGCTAATTAATTGAATATAAATTGTACTTGTATTGTTTCTTACTTTACTGTGGTTTGTTCGAGTCTGTTTTTATTCATTTAACAATCCATCCATTTATTCATTCATCTATCCATCCATCCATCCATCCATTTATTCATTCGTCTATCCATTCGTTCATTCGTCTATCCATTCGATCATTCATTCATTCATTCATCCATCCTTCTATTCATCCATCCATTCATCCATTCATCCATTCATTTATTTATCCATCCATCCGTTTATTCATCCATCTATCCTTCTATTCATCCATCCATTCATCCATTCATTCATTCATTTATCCATCCATCCGTTTATTCATCCATCTATCCTTCTATTCATCCATCCATTCATCCATTCATCCATTCATCCATTCATTCATTTATCCATCCATCCGTTTATTCATCCATCTATCCTTCTATTCATCCATTCATTCATCCATCCATCTATCCTTCTATTCATCCATTCATTCATCCATTCATTTTCGTACAGTCGTTGCTAACTCTATCTTTAGGCGTGTGCCTAATACTGTAGCGTCCTGTGTCATGTCGTCAACAACATCAATCACCGTCACCAGTCGATCCTCATGCCAAGCAATTACGTCGCAAAAAATACAATTATATCAAAATATCTTCTACAACAAGACAACCATTTAGGCCAGATGGAATCAGCAAATTTCTAATCTACAAGATAAGAAAAAGCTGATTGATGATGGAAATGGTGTGTTGTATTTTCGATATAATTGCTTTTTGCAGCTGTAAAATTCTGACAAAAATTGTCTCAATTCCAATGATGAAAAGGGTTTTTCTTTTTCGACTATAAAGCGGAGAAAAACTGGCAATTTATAAACGAAACCATTTAAATAATTTCTGATAATAGTTTTAACTGTTTCTGACTCAATTTTCAAATCGTTTTGTCGGGATTTTCGCGTAAAAGTAGAGACTGTTTGTAGCTCAACCTGCAACTCGTTTATTTTGTCGCGTAACAATTGTAGACTGTTTCTTGTACAATCTTCCAATCGAACCGGCTTTTTTGTGATCAAATGTGTGGTTGCTTTTGCCTTAATTTAAAGTGTTTTAATTGAAGGCGATTTTAAACAATAAAGTCAGGTTTTTATTTTGGCTCTCAAGAGCGTTCTTGATGTCCCGAGGCAAAAATTACCCCTAAAACCTCCGCTTATATTTCGATTGTATTTCTCCACGTTCTATGGAAGGCAAATCTCCAGAATCAGAGCTAGCAAAAGTACATTGTTTCGCTTTTCTTTTATACAATCTTAAAGCTTTTAGCTTAATTTGATTACATGGTCTAGAATTAGCGAGCATTTTGTGATGGGTATTATAACAAGATTGAAGATTTTAAAACTAATTTGTATTTTCTAATCTGTTTATTAGCTTGATAACGATACTTTGATGTTCAGAAAAATAAGGTTTAATAGAGTGTAGCAAACAAGATTAATCTTAAGCAATTATTTTCAAAATACTTGTTATGTGATTTCAAACGAACGAACGAATAAACAAACAAACAAACATACAAACAAACAAACAAACGACAAACAAACAAACAACAAACAAAACAAACAAACAACAAACAAGCAAATAATCAAACACACATACACACAAGCAAGAAAGCAAGCAAGCAAACAAACAATCAAACATACAAACAAACAAACGCACGCACGAGCAAACTAAAGAAGAAAACAAACAAACAAACAAACAAACAAACAAACAAACAAAACAACACACGTTATCAGTCTGAGCAAAATTTATAACCTTATAACTATAACTGTATTATTAAATTATTATCATTCTAAACTTGTTACTAAAGCATTTGTTAATAATTCCGTTCAAATTAATATTAATTTAAAGTTATTCTTGTTTTCGCAAATCCACAGAATACTCCAGTTTCAAGCTATCTATCACTGACCGCTGTACTATTTGACATAAGGCGCATTTACACAGGGGCCGGTTGTACGAAGGGTTGACAAAGTTAGTCGCGCATAAAAGTTATTCACTGCATAGGTTTTTTATAGATTTTATCCGCTGGAAAAGGATTTATTCGCTGGATAGCGCTATTCAGGCTTCGTACAACCGGCTCCATGCCTCGATTTGTTGTGAAATTTTGTCACAAATTCACAAAAAATGCTATAACATAACAATCGAAATCATAATTGAATTTTCGCTTAATCGAAGTTATCCCTGTACTATTAAATGCGTCATTTGTACAAACAGTACAGCGGAGCTAGATAACACTTAACTACCCTATTATAGAATACTCTAGAAAGGTTTTACTATGTTAACAATTCCATAATTTCAAACATGCGAAACATCAAGAAATCTAAAATTACTCATACTGAGAAGCGGCGTCCTTGTGTGGTAAGTTGAAACGTCGCATTTCACATGTGTCGAATCTAATGCAGATGAATTCAAACGATAGGTTTTGCTGATTTGCATTCGATTCAGCACATATAAGATGCGACGTTTGAACAAGGTCTATAAGTAACACCAAAAGTCACACTGTTTTTCATGGAAACCTTCTTTGAAATTATCTGGAATGAATTTGTAAATATAATGATGGTGAACTATTAAAGGATTATAGTCGGAAATTGATTGATTGATTGAATGTTCTTCGAATACGTACTTGATCGAACGTTCGAAAGGTGCATTTAAATGTTTATTTGTCATTTTGTTGTTGTTTTTCTAGATCTACTTGATCACACGAACAAACTATTTCAGTATAGAACATAAAATTAATCGAAGTCTTGATCGAAGGTTTTTCGAATACTTGATCAGAGCTTCTCGACGAACAGATCGTCGGTGAAATTGATCTTATTATCCGAGTTTAACAAAATCAGACGAATTCACTTTTCATTACAAATTCTGTTCATCCCGTTTTCACATAACAGTACGACTTGTCGGGTCATAAGACGGTTTGTTCGTCATAAGACTTTTTGTCCGTTGTAAGACGGTTTGTCCGTTGTAAGACGGTTTGTCCGTCATAAGACGATTGGTCGTCATAAGACGATTTGTCCGTCATAAGACGGTTTTTCCTTCATAAGACGGTTTGTCGTTCATAAGACGGTTTGTCCGTCATAAGACGGTTTTTCCGTCATAAGACGGTTTATCCGTCATAAGATGGTTTGTCCGTCTTGTAGTGTCCGTTTTCCAAAAAAAAAATCGAAAGAAAAAACATTTTGATAACTTAATGCCCGCGGCAGCCATGTATTTGTCAGAAATGGACAATATGCCCGGCAGTCGAAATATTTCTTACAATATGCGCCGTTTATAATTAATTCTAGCAGAGACATTTCTAAGCCAAGATAAAGATTTTCTATTCCAAAGAGAATGAGAACAAATCTAAAATTGCCGTGAGCCTCGAGCGCCGGATGATTACTCGAAACATTTCATTTTTTTTTATCGATTTCGGTTTATGCACAGCCTTGACAGGATTGTAACAGCAAAAACAGGAAAACTTTTGTTTTTGGAACAAAATCCAAGGAGATTTTTGCCGGATATATAGTAAACTTGTGACCGTTCCCGGCTACCGGACTTTATTTTAGACAATTTGGAACTATTCTCGGATGCCAGTCCAAAATGAACTAAATCAATCGATCGAATGTTCTATACTGATGAAGGGTTGGAAGTTGATTTGAAATGGTTGTCTGACATTTTAATGGTTTCTTGGCTCGCGCCGTGCTTTGAAACTAAATAACGAAATTAAATAAACTATAATCAAGGGATTCTACTCGGAAATGATACTATAATCAAAGTCTTGATCGAATGTTCTTCGAATACTTGATCGAAGCTTCGAAAACACTGTCTTAAAGTATAATGTTAATTCTATTCGATCCCGTTCTGTTTTGGGTTTAAAGATTATAACTTAAATGAGATAAAATCAACAAAATGATGGAATATTCTTCGAACACTTGATCGTACGTTCGACTGAAGCATTGAAATGGTTTTCCCGACATTGTGATGGCTTTTAAATACAGCTTTATCCAATCACTGGTAAACCTTTCAAGATTGCAGTCGGAAATTAAATTAATCAAATGTTAATTGAATTCGATCAAACGTTGTAAGAAAACGTGATCGAAGCTTCGAAAACAGCACTGAAATGGCTTCCTTGGGTTTTTATTTCTATGTCTTTTCGCTATAGAATTTGTTCTTATTAAATTTTTTGACACATGATAATAATTAGAATCCGATCAAACATTCTTCGAAAACGTACCGTGATCAAAGCTTCGAAAACAACACGTCCTTGGTTTTATTTTTCTGTCTTTTCGTTATATGTATTGTTCTTATTACATTTTTTGCATTTGCCACATATATAATAATTAGAATACGATCAAACGTTCTTCGGATCGAAAACGCGAACGTGCAGTGATCGAAGCTTCGAATACAGCACTGAAATGGCCTCATTTACTTTTCAAGGTCTTTTTCTTTTAATTGGCACGATTCGGGCACGCTTCGACCCGTGCAGTTCAGTTTTGGAAACAAATCAGTTATAATTAAATGGTTTTTTGATATTTTGATCGCTTTTTGGGGGAACCCTTATTTTATAATTAACAAAATTGAAATGTAATTAGGTTAAATTGTTTTCAAAAACAAAATACATCGGAAGCAAATACTTCCAAATTAAAACGTTGATTTACTCAGACGAAAGATTAACGTCCTAAACGTCAGTAAGTAACATTTTCTTCTATACGGTGTGTAAGTTACCATTTTTACTCCGAAGAAGGATTAACGTCCTAAACGTCAATAAGAAAAAAAACAATTTTCTTTTATACTGTGTATAAGTTACCATTTTTACCGTCACAAAAAATCAACGTCCTAAACGTCAATAAGAAACACTCTCTTCTATACGGTGTGTAAGTTACCATTTTTACTCAGACGAATGATTAACGTCCTAAACGTCAGTAAGTAACACTCTCTTTTATACGGTGTATAAGTTACAATAATGTTTACTCCGACGAAGGATTAACGTC
>OX459104.1:14099975-14159975 GCA_949775045.1 Metridium senile
GCTGGGCATTTGCCATCCAACCAAATATCTACGATGCGTTCTCTTACATCATCGGGTATCGCTTTTCCCTGTTTGGTAAAGACGTTCATGGTTTTTTTCCGTTGGCGCGCAATTTCTCTCTTTGCCAACGAACGAAGTTACGAACTTCTGAACTGCTGAAGTTCCCAAGTTCACATCGAAGTTCGTTGGCAAGTTCCCAACGAACTTCGCAAGTTCGGCGGGAACTTCGGAAGTTCCGAACGAACTTCGGAACATTTTCGTCAAAAGTTATGTGAAATCGACTGTAAGGTAGGATTTAATTAGAAAAAAAAACATTTGAATCGAGTGTTGTGTGTCTGGGTGATTTCCTGATTTCTAGCGAGAAATTGCATGACCTTGGGAACAATAAACACACGGGGAAAAAATTATCGCCAAAAAAACATCGGTTTGAAAAGACGAATTAATTCAACATGAAAATCAAACAAAAGTAAAAACGTTTAAGTAATTAATTAATTGATAGATTGATTGAAAAGTCGGGTTTTAAGTGCAAAAAAAAAAATTCTCGCGAAAAATATCAACAAAAGAAAAATTCTCGCCAAAAAAGAATCGGTTTTAAATGTCGAATTAATTCTACATGAAGATCAAAGAAAAGTAAAGAAAAGTCTATAATTTATAATTGTAGTAATTTTTGAGGACGTTCAATTAATTGATAGATTAATTTAAAAGTCGGGTTTTAAGTGCAAAAAAAGAAAATTCTCGCGAAAAAATAGTCGGTTTTAAACGGCGAATTAATTCTACATGAAGATCAAATAAAAGTATAAAAGAAAAGTCTATAATTGTAATTTTTGAGGACGACGTTTTATTAATTGAGAGATTGATTTGAAAGTGGAGTTTTAGTGAAAATGTTTGAACTCAAACGTTGCTAACTTAACTAGTAGTAAGAAATTTTTTATATTGTAGCTTTAACGGGATTTGAAGGAATAACGTTCTACTGTTTACGGTCAGAGAAGAAAAATACATTAATTTAATAATAATTAAGGTAAGAAAACGAACGCGAATTAAATTTCTTTGTTCAGCGAAGAAAAAATAGTAATATAATAAGAATAAGAATAAGAAGCAACGCGAATGTAACACTTCAAAAGACGATTTTTTTTTACTTTCAAATTAAGACGCAAGTTTGCTCATTAAAAATTACTTACTTTATTTAGTAAATTTGAAATTTGAAATTTGCTGCTATTTTTAAACTCAAAACTAAAATTTTGTCATTTCAATTATCAACAAACAAGTTAAATAAATAAAACGAAAAAGACAATTACTGTTTCACGGACTAATAGTATTGAATTCTAAGAGAGAGAAAGATAGAGATAGTCACTGAAACGTCCCTAGCCTACAAAGCGAAATATAAACTTAGCTTAAAACCGTCAAGTTCAAACAGAAATTGAAATGTTTGAATGAGAAAAACGCCGTTATAAGCAACATTAAAATATTTCATTTACTTACAAACTTGTAGTATTTGGAGGCAATCCTTTTGGAATTTCAAGCAAGTTCAATCCACGACACCGAACGAACAACTCCAAGCCTGAAACTCTACAGTCGCATTTCTTGCACGCTTCATACTTCAAACCCAGCTCGAAACCACTCGCGTAAACCCTCCAAAAACTCGCTAAAAACATACAAAGTAAAACTCTCCGTCTTGCCATCTTACTGAGAACATACAGCAAAGCTTTAAAATTGACGTTGGCATGAGTTAAAGTTAGGAACCCCGTTGAATAAGTCGCTATATGATCTTCGGTTGATCTTCTGCGGAATGCAAAAGCATGATTACTAGCTGAAGTGATAACAGACAGACGAGTGACTGAGGTGTTTTTGTGCTATATTTAGAACAACAAAGAATGATAGCCTTCAACTGATGCTATCCAATAGTTTTGGATATCCGGTAGAGCGGGTCAGGAATACATATTAATTCATGAGGTTTTCTCGGTTGTTGGTCTTTTAGGAGTTAACATTTTGACCTTTGAATGACCACTGAAAGTTTATAGATGTTTTTGCAGCATTATCAGTATCATTATTATAAATATTATTCTTATTCTTATTCTTATTCTTATTCTTATTCTTATTCTTATTCTTATTCTTATTCTTATTCTTATTCTTATTCTTATTCTTATTCTTATTCTTATTCTTATTCTTATTCTTATTCTTATTCTTATTCTTATTCTTATTCTTATTCTTATTCTTATTCTTATTCTTATTCTTATTCTTATTCTTATTCTTATTCTTATTCTTATTCTTATTCTTATTCTTATTCTTATTCTTATTCTTATTCTTATTCTTATTCTTATTCTTATTCTTATTCTTATTCTTATTCTTTTTCTTATTCTTATTCTTATTCTTATTCTTATTCTTATTCTTACTGTTACTGTTATTATTATTATTATTATTATTATTATTATTATTATTATTATTATTATTATTATTATTATTATTATTATTATTATTATTATTATTATTATTATCATTATAATCATCATTACCAATATTCGTTATCATGGTAAATGGAAACTAGCAAGTGAACTAGAGTACAAACACTAAAAGTGCGCAATACTTTGTACTATTTACCACTAAATAGTGTTGATTAAACAATAGAGAACAAAATAATTTACATAATTTAGCAGTATTTAGTGGTATTGATGTTGCACACTTTTAGTGTTTGTACCGTCTAGTAGGCAGCATTGGTCTTTGATAATATTATCATTATATAGATTATCGTTTTCTGATTATCGTTATCATCATCATCATTTTCACCACAGTTAAAATAACTTTCAACATCATCGTCATTATAGTTTATATCGTCAGCATCATCATCATCATCATCATCATCATAACACGCCAACACGCAAATTATCCAACACAATTGACACCATTAAACTCATTTAAGTCAAAAGTTTTCATATAAAAATAAAGACACATATATACACCGTACCTATTTCGAAAATCGTTGCCGCAACAAAACTGCAGTCAACTCCTAAGATTGCAAAGCATCTCGGTATTCAATCTTTTAATTTTAAAACATTAACTTATTGTAAGTTTCTTGTCGAAATACATTAAAAAATGATCGACAATCATAATAACAAACAGGCTTTAAAATGTGGTTGAAACTCATAATAAATATTCGGAAATAAAAACTCATGATAAATATTCGGAAATAAAAATGATATTCTGACACAAGAAGCCAGCTCGTCTAAATCTCGAACAAAATGGCCGCTTTTTGTCGTTTTCGAGCTGTCGGAGCATGAATTGAACGAAGTAGAAAAATACGATTTTCTGTTTGACAAACCAATGTTAGTTCTTTTCAAAAACTGAGAGAAGATATATCTGTAGTAGTTAGTTCAATTTATAAAATAAAAAAGGGTGTCCCTGGCATGGTTTTTGAGTTATTGTGTTGCAAATATCGCAAATCTGCTCGCCTGCTCGTATTTCTAAAGGAAAACACAATCATCCAGGCGTTTCTCGCCGTGCGTAGAAGGATGCGCAGAAAAAAATCGCGCGAAAGTTGCGACGGCTACGATTTTTGTGTGTAATAAGAAATGAGCGTGTAATAAAAAACTGTTTGGTTCATTATTATTGAGATCCAGTGTGTGATTTTCTAGCCATTTATCAATTGTAAGGATTAACACTTTGATATATCTAACAATGACACACATTGTGAAATACATATGCACTATTGCCTATACTAGAATGTTCGCCGACTCGACTATTTATCTTTGCACAGCGAAGACTGATATCAATATGGTTAAATCATTAGCATTATATCGCTTTTAAAAAGTGTTTATAGCTGGATTTATATTTTCTAGTTCTTTCTTTTAAAATTCGTTTTTGTGTTATAATGGTTAGTTTTTCGATTGATTTTGCTAAGAAGAAGAAGAAGAAGAAGAAGAAGAAGAAGAAGAAGAAGAAGAAGAAGAAGAAGAAGAAGAAGAAGAAGAAGAAGAAAAAGAAGAAGAAGAAGAAGAAGAAGAAGAAGAAGAAGAAGAAGAAGAAGAAGGAGAAGAAGGAGGAGGAGGAGGAGGAGGAGGAGAAGGAGGAGGAGAAGAAGAAGAAGAACTAAGGAGAAGAACTAAGGAGAAAAAGAGGAATTACCAAAACAAAGAAGAAGGAATAATAACAACAACAACAAAAAGAATAAAGAAGAAGAATGAAGAAAAAGAACTGAGAAGAAGAAGAAGAAGAAGAAGAAGAAGAAAATTAGCTGACAGCGAATCTAAATAACCATGAGTCATAATAATACGTTGAGTCCTATGCACACGTAAAACTTGATTTTATCGGTTTATCGCTAGATTAAATCTTAATTATTTGTAAAACAAAGCATAATTACAAACGTTTTGACCAGTCTAAATGCTATTAGGATCTGAAAGTTTTTTGGTTAGAAAAAAAAATTGAGTGGGAAATTATAACAATGACCGGTAATGGTTAGAATTAAATAACACAAAAACAGTCACGGTAAGCGAATCGTCTAGATCAATCTGTCTAAACTATAAAATAGAGTAAAATATTCCAAAAAATATATATATTTTAAGATGGCGTCCAAGATGGCGTCCTTTGTTGTTGTTGTTGTTGTTGTTGTTGTTTTCACTCGAAGTGCTAGCGCTCGAAAACTGACTACTCAATGAAAAAAAAAAAAATGTTTACACTCTAAAAATACGTTTTTCAAATCATAGAAATCTTAGATTTTTTTGCTATCAATTTAATTCCTTTAATGCGATATTTAGGACTAAATTCGATATCATTGAAAATGAATATTATTTATTGAAACCAATAATGAAAAAATAATGTTTATTAAGCTTTAAGAATATATATACTTTATTTAGATATAATATATAATATATTTAAAGCTGTACGCACTACTTGCTTTCAAAAAGACACCTCGATTTTGTCCCAAGATACCTAATACCCGGGATATAACAACAGTTTGATAGATCTGAAACAACGAAGCGGAAAATCCCAATATTATCCAACTGATTAAATTTTTTTTCATGTTTGCTCAGTAGCACGTAGATAACCTTTTAGACAAGATATCCCTAAGTTGTATTTTAATTTGTTTTTGTGATTTTGAAAGGTTTTGAAAGAAATGTCAGATTATGTCATATGTTTTTCATATTTTTCGTGCCATTTTAAATGGTTTAAAATTAATATAGTTCACTTCTAGACATACACTGATTGAATTCCCACTATCAAAATATCAAAAAACGTACTTTATATTATATTTTGCGAGCTTTAAGGGAACATTTCTCACATAAAAAGTGCGTTTTTATTTTTTTTACATTATTAATAAATAAGGACTTATACATATTTGACAAATTTATAATCACACAATATTTTTTTTTTGCCACGTGTCTCCGTCATTGCAAGCTCAACGTTCGTTTCGCTTCAATGCAATAAAAAAAAATGCCCAGCTTCCTTTTCAAGAAGGCGCAGGGAACTGTGAAGGGGATCGATATTGAAGATATTTTATGTTGAAATTTAAAAAGAAAATGCAGCTAAATAACGTTTAATAGTATGTGAATGCATTTAGTGTGGTTATTTTTCAGTTGATAAGGCCGGTTTAGTGTAATTTGGTAGCTTAATTTGTATTTTAACGCCGTCTTCGTGTGCAAAGAACAGGTTACTATAAAGCGGCGTTTACACGAGCAATTTTTCCTTGACAAGTTTTCCTTGACAAGGAAAAATTGCTCGTGTAGATGGAGTAAAATGAACAATTTTTCCTTGACAAGGAAAAATTGTCAAGGTTGAAATTTGCTCGTGTAGACGGACAACAAGGAAAATGTGGCAAGGAATATTAATGAGATTAGTTCCCAGTCTTTTCGCACGATCAGTCAAAGTAAACGACATTTTGTTTTTTTTTCGACAAGGGCCTGGAACCGATATTTTGTTAGTACTCCGCTGATTGCAAGGCATTGCGGGCACAACCTAAACTTGTCAAGGAAAACTTGTTCATCATCTACACGAGCAAGGAAACCTTGTCAATTTAAAATTGTCAAGGAAAACTTGCTGATCGTCTACACGAGCAATGAAAATTGTCAAGGATACTTGTCAAGGAAAAATTGCTCGTGTAAACGCCGCTTAAGGTGGCTGACTACTATACAAAAACTAGACAACTGCGCATGACTTCGCGCACATACGACATCGAGTCACGGTAGAGATACAGGGAATCCAAACATTCATTTTTGTGCCGTATATTTTAAAGCGTTACACAATTAAACAGCCATTTAATACTAGTATCATGATTTAGATATGCTGTCATTTGAAAAGGATCTGTTTCACCTTGATATGTGAATTTATAAAAGTAAAAGGAACTTCAAAGTTGGCCGAACTAGCGATTCTTTTAATTACAAAACTCACATTTCACGAAAAACGGCAAAATAGGACTCTAAACTTATCCAAACAACAATTGCACAACATTTGTGAAATAAAAAGAAAAACATAAGCATAATACAAAAGGCGTTTTCTGTCGAAAAGACAAATTTTTAGCACGTTTTTGTTGGAAAAAATAATGGATATGAAAGTTGAAATATGTCAAAAAGACGGTGGAAAATTAGTTAAAACAAAACAATGAACATATGAAATGATACATAGCAACATTTATTATAGCTTCTACTTACAGAAAAGTGAATTGCCGAGTAGATGACAAACTTTCCCTCAACATCGCACGAGTGTTGCGTGACAAGATGGCGTAAATTCAAAAGGAACAGCTCATTGGATTGGGTAAAATGTATCCAATCAGGAATAACGTTATAATAATCCCGTTCCCAGGACTGGCAGAGTAGTCAAAATGGTGGAAAAAGCTGATTTTAGGCTCGTTTTTCTCTTAAAACTCAATAATTCGCCCGGGACCCTATGATTTGTTTTTGATATTCAGGAAGAACAGGTAAAAATCGTTATTTTGACAAACTTTAAGAAAGTTGACATTTCTACAACTATAAAAAAAATACTGTGTCTGCTGATACAAATGATTGTTTACTCTCGATTTCGGACTTTATGAGCATACATATTACATATTTTTTCACCTTACTCGTACATATTTCCTATTAAATATTTAACAGATCTCGAGAACAATCCTCACGTAAGATTTTCTGAAAAAAATACGTCCACAGCTCTTTTAGTTTTTATGTTGTGAATTATTTGGTTCCAAGCGCAGTTTTTGCCATTTTTCGTTCGAAAACTTGCAGAGTGGGTACTATTCGAAATCCAATATCTCAGAACGAGCTCGGGACACCCCATTTTTCTCTTTTTCATCTGAATCACCATTAAATTTCCTATGAAATACCTTTCTAACAATAAATTCTGATTTGTTTTTCGTATAGTAGTCAGACACCTTAACTGGAAACATGTGGTAATGATCGCATTTAGAGCGAACGCTGTGTGGACTGGGGTGAAAAGTAGACCGTACGGGAATGAGACGACTGAGGTACACAAACGTATGTGAAAAACGACTGAGGTACACAAACGTATGTGGTATCACGTGACATTTGGTTTAGTGTTAATGTCGTTTTTGGTCGACAATATATTACGTACTAGACTCCCCCCGCAGGCATTTCCTTTTTTGAGACGGGCTTCCTGTGGCTAATCGAATAGAACACAGGGGAGGGGGAGAGGAGAGGAAATTACTCCCCTCTCTTCTTGCTCTCTCTCTCGTTCCCAGCTTTTCTCGGTCACTGTTTCAGCACAGGAAGCCCAAATTTACCGTTGATTGGAGTATCCTGCGGAGGAGGATAATTACGTTCGTATTTCTTCCTTCATAACAAGTAATTTCATAAACAAGTTTCCTAAAACGGGACTTTTCTAAATTCACTTTTAACGCGAAGTCTATAGTTCGCGATGCAAAAGCACACAAATAAAATGAATGAAATTAAAAACCTTTGTTGTAGGAAATGACAAATTGTTTGATAAATTAATCGGTAAGTTTACAATTATTGTGACTGAAAGAAATATTAAGGTTTTGTACTTTTTCAGAAAATGGCTTCCTTTTGTGCGTGGGCTGTGCACGAAAGCTGTATACAGCCATTTCAAAAAACGTAGAATATTGAATACTGAATAGTACATTCCAAGACCGAAATGCATTTTGGGACAGGAAATATTGTTTAAAATAAAATAAATAATAATTAAAGTAGTAAAAAAGAGACTGAATAAGGATATAAGATTCTTGTTCTGACGTTTCGAAGCCATCACGCTCCATTATCAAAGAATAATAACAGTGAATGTAAGGAGTTTGTTTACAAAGAATGCAGATAATCTAAACGAAGTCCTTACATTACTGTTAATATTTTTCTTTGATAATGGAGCGTGATGGTTCCGAAACGTCAGAACAAGAATATTATATCCTTATCCAGTCTTTTTTGTACTACTTTATGTGCAGTGTTTCAAAATCGTTACTCATAAATAATGAGGAACTTGTTCGTGTTGTCGTCCCTTTTAAGGACCAGGTGTCCGCGGACACTGTGAAAAAGCAGCTTAAAGATCTTAGCGCAAACGTTGGTACCAACCAGCCCATCTTTACCACCCGTAAGCTTGAAGAAGATCTCAAAACACGGGAGTTGAAACCTACTATTGTGAATCAACAACGTGTCGTCTATTCTTTTACAGCGCAACGCGTAAAAGTATGGCCACTGATAATGTATTCGCATACTTCTGTCTCGCAATCGATCCAATCAGCGACAAGATAACACAATCCTACAACGCTGATTGGATCGATGGCGAGACAGAAGTATGCGAATACATTATCAGTGACCATACTTTTACGCGTTGCGCTGTAAATGTGACCTGTGCGATGCAGGTTATGTAGGTTTCGGAAAAATGGACACCTTCATGTACGCGTTGAACAGCACAAGCAAAAATCTTCATCTATTTATAAACACTATCTTAAAGAACACAATAGTACTGCTCCTGACAACTTAATTAATAACTTTATTGTTCTTAAGAAATGTTCTAGCAAATTTGACTGCCTTCTGCACGAGATGCTGTACATCAGGGAATTAAAACCTGTCCTGAATGTACAGTCCGATTCCATCAAGGCTAAATTATTTACATAAATTAGTTTATAAGCGAACTTTCTGCATTTTGTAATTAGTATTATCTGATAATGGAACGCGATGGCTCCGAAACGTCAAAAAACAATTATTTCTTTATTAAGTCTCATTTTTACGTCATTATGTGTTTCAAAATCATTACTTATAACATAAATAATAATTAGCTATTATATATATTCTTAGTGTATTCAATTCAAATCACTATACGAGCTAGTTATGGGGAGTAATTCACTGGACGAAAAGTCGGATTCACCACATTTGTGAATATGGTGTGAATTTGGTGAACTATATTCGCATCATATTCACACCCCCAGTGAACATGATATTCACACTATGTGTGAATATAGTGTGAAACTGATGCGAATATATATATTCACATCACATTCACGAAGTGTGAATAAAGAAGAGAATATGGAATTCTCTACTAGTGTGAATGTAAAGTGAATCAATTGTGAATGTGGTGTTGCCCAAATCGCAAATTATATTTACACCATGTGTGAATATAGTGCGAAACTGATGCGAATATTTATATTCACATCACATTCACAAAGTGTGAATAAAGAAGAGAATATGGAATTCTCTACTAGTGTGAATCTAAAGTGAATCAATTGTGAATGTGGTGTTGCCCAAATCGCAAATTATATTTACACCATGTGTGAATATAGTGCGAAACTGATGCAAATATACATATTCACATCACATTCACAAAGTGTGAATAAAGAAGAGAATATGGAATTCTCTACTAGTGTGAATCTGAAGTGAATCAATTGTGAATGTTTTATTCCCCACATCGCAGAATATACTCGTTAGATTTTCACTACAATACGTTTCGCCGAAAATAAGTAACAATATAGTAACGTTGGTATTGATATGATATAAACTTACATTTTCCTTATTTACAGATATCCTATTTTTGTCGTTTGAGCTAACCGTTAAATAAGTATTAATTATCATTCGCCGGGATCATTCTCGTTACAGTGTATTATTATTTTTATCCACTCGCCAGATAACAGCAATTTAATTGTTGAAGAGTTCTAAAATTGATACAAAATCGTTAAAATTCTAGTTACCAAATAGCATAAAGAACTAAAATAGTCGAGATTATAACAACAAATAGAACATATATTTAATTTTGCTTCTACATCAACCTACCAATCAAATATCCGTATTTTAATATTGGCCAATCAGGCGCGAGTGATTTGTTATGCAACCAATTTTGAATATGAGGTTCAGTCACGCGTCTGTTCAGCGACGTCGGTTAGAAACACTTCAACAGATCTACGGCTGTACGGCTCGTAAAAGAACTTTTATCTGTTAATAAGCGGACCGAATTCTCTAAATATCGGTAGGACATAAACAGCAGTTGCTTAGAGTGAGAAGAGTCGGCAGAGATGAAGTAAAT
Source organism: Metridium senile (assembly GCA_949775045.1). NCBI lineage: Eukaryota > Metazoa > Cnidaria > Anthozoa > Actiniaria > Metridiidae > Metridium > Metridium senile. The sequence goes on from OX459104.1 coordinate 14,110,437, forward strand.
CTAGGACTAAACTGCTGTTATTGAGGGATGCTGAAGGCAACGACAAGAAGTCAACACGTTTCGAATTAAGACAAAGTTAAACTCACCGTAATTCGACGTTTTAGTGAACAGATGACACACTAAGCAGGGACAAAGATTTACTAGAAGGTTAATATTACTTGTTTGAACTGTTTAGGGTTAAGTAGTTTTAATTTTGATGTAGATTTGTTCGACAATGTTTCTACCGTTGAACGGCGTTGTATGGCACCAGCCAAATGTCTGTTAGGCTAAACTGCTGTTAGACATGTATATTTCTGTTAGACTCGCAGCCTATACTAGTTTACTCTCTAGTTTCCATTCATGTGTCTTAATTTAAAGTTGTAACTGATTATGGTTTTATGAAATAAAGTATTATCCGCTATATCCGACCTGATTCATTCATTCATTCACATCATATTCACGTGAGAAAGAATACGAGTAAAAATGATATATGCATCGCATTATTCTTAAGTGAATGTAAAGTGAAAACAGTGTTTACAACAATTTCACATATGGGGTGAATATAATGCTAATTCAACATTCACATCATATTCACGAGAAAAAGCAATACGAGTAAAAATGATATTTGCATCAAATTATACTGAAGTGAATATGAAGTGAAAACCGTGTTTGCAATAAGTTCACCTATGGGGTGAATATGATGCGAATTCAATATTCACATCATATTCACTAATATTTGAATGCATTGGGAAAAAGGTATTCAACGTCTTCACTTAATGATGTGAATACGTAGTGAAGCTCATATTCGCTTTGGTGTGAATATGATAGAATGTGGTTGAATATGATATTCACATCACATTCACTACACATTCACATTGCTGTGAATCCAATTTTTCGTCCAGTGTAAATAGCACTGTATATTTATTTTTTGCTTTAAATCAATGACACCCACAATGCTCTTAGGTCTTGGAATGCACTATTCAGTATTCAACGTTTATTGAAATAGCTGTATGATTTTAGATTCGATTTCGAAGATGTTTGGCATTCAGAAGAATTTCTTTGATAGAATTGAGATTGTTTAGAGTAAACTCAACGTTGTCTCCGTCATTATCTACCGATATGCACCTAAAAAGGTTACAAAGCAGTGTAATTGTTCCTTTTCTAATATCATTCGACCGACTGCAATAAATCAGTGGATTTATCAAGGAGCTAAATGTGTTCAAAGTTACTGTCAACGTAAACTCGACGTTGTCTCCGTCATTAACCACCGATATTCACTTAAAAAAGGTTACAAAGCAGTGTGATTGTTTCTTTTCAATTCTAATATCTTTCGACCGACTGCAATAAATCAGTGGATTTATCAAGGAGTTAAATGTGTTCAAAGTTACTGTCAACGTAAACTCGACGTTGTCTCTGTTATTATTCACCGATATTCACCTAAAAAGGTTACAAAGCAGCGTAATTGTTGCTTTTCTAATATCATTCGACCGACTGCAATAAATCAGTGGATTTATCAATGAGCTAAACGTGTTCAAAGTCACGGTCAACATAAACATTTCGATTACATATACCTTCATCCCTTTAATAATCATCATGAAACTCGCCAGTCCAAGTGGTGCATAACACATCAAACTCGTCCCGGTAACATAAGCCATCGTAATCGCAAGCTTCCTTTGTCGTGCGGATTCCATCGCATCTGTAGCGTCGACATCGCTAACTTGTTGCGATCGTATTTGAGCTTGATGTCGACGAACTAACTTAAAAATGTGATAATATGAGTATAGAATCAAGTTCAGCCCAGGTATGAGAAAGCCAAGTGTAAAGTATGTGGCGTGTTTGACGTGCGAGAAGAGAAATACAAAAGCAGTTGAGATGCTCAAGAACCAGCTAAATATTCCAGTTATTGTTAATTTAGTTGGAGTGATTAACGAAGGATATTTCAGATTTAGAAACAAGGCATAGTATCTCTCCGCGCTCACGGCGACTACTGTTAAGAACGAAGCTCCACAGAAGACCCAGCCACTTGCTACCAATAAGCCGTAGAAGAAACAAGACTTGTTGATACCATAATTCAACATCCATGCAGTCTGTACAGGCAGGAATACAAATCCGACTAGAAAATCCGCAACACCTAGCAGACCAATCAGTATATTGGCAGGATTGTGCAAGACCGTGTTACGGATGATGGTGATGACAACGAGTCCATTGATGAAGACGATTGGAGGAGCGAGGATTATTCCGACGGCTGAGCAAAATGTGGATATGATGAAGAAACGATTGCCGTGAAAATCAAAGTTCTCTTGGAAGTCTTTGCCGTTGTATGGACAGAATTCTCTGGTGGTATTCATATTGGAGGATATGGCGAGTCACAATAACAAAAGTTTGAAGTAAATTAAGATGAGGGAATCAAAAAAGACAAGACCAAACAGAAGAAACTCGTCTTTCGTTTTCGACTTCTTCCTCCGTCTTCCTTTTAGTTTCGTCGTATACTTTTTTGTTGTTCTTCTCCTTGGATTCGCCTTCAGTCGTTTTACTTTTTTCTTGTTCTTCTCCTTCGTCTTCCTCTACATTTTAGTTTCCGTCGTTTTTCGTCGTAACACAAGTAAGAAATAAAGATGTTGAAATCAGTAAAAATAAACTCCAACAGAAGATACTATACTTCCAGTATTTGGTTTCGGTCGCAGTTGACGTTCATTGATGTAGTTGGTGGTGCTATTTTCGTCTTTTTTCTCCTTCCACTTAGTTCCTCTACTTTTTAGTTTTCGTCGTTTTTCGTCGTAACACAAGTAAGAAATAAAGATGTTGAAATCAGGAAAAATAAACAAATAAGCCCCAACAGAAGATACTATACTTGCATTATTTGGTTTCGGTCTCACATAACATTGATGCACTTGGTGGTGGTATTTTTGTCTTCTTTCTCCTTCCACTTCCTCTAGTTTTTAGTTTTCGTCGTTTTACTCTTTTCTTGTTCTTCTCCTTCCACTTGCTCTAGTTTTTAGTTTTCGACGTTTTACTCTTTTCTTGTTCTTCTCCTTCCACTTGCTCTATTTTTTTAGTTTTCGTCGTTTTACTCTTTTCTTGTTCTTCTTCTTCCACTTCCTCTATTTTTTAGTCTTCGTCGTTTTACTCATTTCTTGTTCTTCTCCTTCCACTTCCTCTAGTTTTTAGTTTTCGTCGTTTTACTCTTTTCTTGTTCTTCTCCTTCCACTTGCTCTATTTTTTTAGTTTTCGTCGTTTTACTCTTTTCTTGTTCTTGTTCTTCCACTTCCTCTATTTTTTAGTTTTCGTCGTTTTTCGTCGTAACACAAATTTGAAATAAGGATGTTGAAATCAGGAAAAATAAACAAATAAGCCCCTACAGAAGATACTACTATACTTTCAGTATTTGGTTTCGGTCGCTGTTGAGGTTTGTTGATGCACTATTTTCGTCTTCCTCTAATTATTAAATTTCATCGTTTTCATGTTCTCTTCCTTCTCAATGTGTCTCCCTGTACTCACAGTTTTCGCCGTTGTTTCTTTCTACTGTGCGTCTACATCTATGATAACAGTACACGAGCAGATGCTTTCTAGTAACACATAAATTTAGATTTGCTAATTAAAGGTATTGAGTAATTTAGTGTGCCATTCTTCGGTAAATACACCTTTCTTAATTGCAAAGTATGTTGATTGAGTTATAGCCCACTCGAATGGATGTGCAATCCGGTCATTTTGGCGATAGAGCTTTGAAGTCCCTTTAAAAAGTATTTGAAATTGCACCAATTTAAGATTTGCTTATTAAAGGTATTGAGTTAATTTAGTCTGCTATTCTTCTTTCTCAATCGCAAAGTATGTTGATTGATTGCGTTATCGCCCACTCGAATGGATGTGCATTCAATCGTCATTTTGGCGATAGAGCTTTGAAATCCCTTTAAAAAGTCGTTGAAATTGCACAAATTTAATTGTCAATTTCAGAGAAAATTTGCTCCCCCGAAAGACAAACATTAGTCTTAATTCAACAAATATTTAATTCAACGGGATATCGTATGTTTTTAAAGACGCATGGTCATTAACCAGCATGCACCGCGCGAAAGACAGCTGAGTTTCATTTCTAACCGCCACCCCTCCCCCTCTCAACCAATCCCCCTCCTCTTTCCCAATCCCCAAGAGCCGCCACGCAAACTATAACAATTCATGTTTCCGGTCTGTCAATCACATTGTTTCGCTCAGCCAATCAGATGCCGTTAAATTATGAATCAATTACAGCCACCAATTGTCCCACAAACAAACCACAAACAAAGTCGCCGGCGAACGAAGTATTTTGTATTTATCCTCTGTAATAGTATGGTTTTAAGATGTGCCTGGGGCACATGCAATGCTGATGAAAGGTATCCAGAAAGATTGAATGGAGCTAGACTTGTTTTGTTTCCTAAACCGAAAACAAACCGCGAAAAATGCCTCAGATGGATAAAAGCCTGCGGAAGACCTCACTGGCAACTCAATGTCGACCGAATAAACAAACACAAAGCCGTGTGTTCAAAGGTACTGAAGGCGTTTTTAAACTTAAATGCTGTAAATATGTATTAATTCTTGTCGTATTTATTACTGTGCAGCACTTTGTTGGAGGGAATGGACCAACTAACGAACATCCAGATCCTATTCCAGCCGACGGTTCAAAGCCAACCCACTCGAGGAAACCACCAGCGAAGAGAAAACTAGAGTTCGTTTTAACAGAACAAGTAGCAAAAAAACAACTACTGAATGAAGACACACTAAACATGTACGTACAAACTTTATTATCTTTCAATGTTCGGTATTAAACATGATTTTTTCGGGGATTTTTTACTCTTTATGAGATCCTTAAGCTTACGTATACATGTGTATCATGCGACACGTAACTCAACTTAACTTAAAGTTATACTTTCACAATACTTAAATAATATGCTTAGACTTTAACTTAATCGTCATTTCTGGATAATACAACTTAGCTTGTGTTTTAAAACGATGTCTTAGATACTTTTGCAAACTTTTATACTAATCTGGGTTTCCTTTCTCAGAGCTCATGACAATGACAACAAAGAAAACGAAGAAAACAACAATCACTATGATAGCTCTACTGCAACCCAGACCGAAGAGCTTTGTAAGTAATCTTATTTACCTTTTCTACTTTTGCTTATCCAAGAATGGTTTTGCATATTTTTTAAAAAAGTCAGCAAGATTTATTAACATTGATTCCATAAATGTAATATCAGGGAGAAGTCTATTAACATGAATATCTTTTTTAGTGTAAACAACAAAATCACAAAAGTCACAGCCAGTTATCATTAGCTGACCCTGTACTTGAGCATAGTATATATGGTCTGTCTTTAAGCAAATTAATTTAGTTGTTGAATCAATTTGTAAACAAAAATTATCAAGATTGTCTAATGCTTCTGTAATTGTATAGTCCCTAGCAGTATAGGGACATTTTATTTCTACTATACCACTTTTTCCATTATCACAGATTTTACCATCAGGTGTGGCTCCAAGAAAATAATATTCTTTGTTTATTACAAAACCACACTGATGAAAATGCCTAGACGGATAGTTTTGTAGATATTTTTCTTTGGCATTTTTTTCATTTCTTTTTCCATAATCAAGAGATGGGGCAGATAATGATTTATTTCCACAGAAAATACTGCTTAAGAATTTGTCGGATGGTATTGCTTTTCTTTTGAGCACTCTTCCAAAGTTAGATGCTGTAAGCCTGCTTTTTCTTGCCTCAAACCATTGATCTGAATTAGCCTGCTCTCGTGTGCTTACTTCAATGAGATGTGGATCAACATTACTATAATCATTATTTAATACTTTATGCTCAGCTGGCAACTGTACAGGAGAAGTATTGTGCACTGACATGTTTCCACAACCTTGAGAGTCTTGCGGTACTTGTATTACTTTTATATTCTTGGTCTACAACCAATAACAAAAAATTAGTAATCAAATATCATTTAAGAATGAATGTCATTGTTGAATTTAAACTTAAACTTCCTTTTTATTTTTCTCAGGGATATCTCCACTAGAGTTTTTATCTACAACATGTGAAATACAGCAACTTAAGTCGAAGCTTGAAGAACAAAAAGAAACCATAAAAGACCTCAAACAAAAAGTAAAAAATAAAGATAAAAAAATACAGCAACTAACAGACCAACTTGAGAACACACCTTCATTTGGAACCAAAACAGTTTTAAAAAGGCAAAAGAAAATCAAAAATCTTTTCAAGTACTACACTAGCATAACATATGGAAGATTCTCGGCATTGCTGGCATTTCTTGTCCCTGGTAATTCTAGGTTGAAGTGTGACAAGGGCCGCAGAGACATTCAATCCATGACGAATGAAGATTGCCTTTTTCTGACATTGTGTCGAACAAGACACAACTTTGGACTTAAGGACCTCTGTGTTAGGTTTGATATATCCCTCCAATCAAGTGGAATTATATTTAATGAATGGCTTGATCACATGTACTTCAAACTGTGCCAAATAAACATCTGGCCCCACAGGGATGTTATAATTGAAAATATGCCAAAAGAGTATAAAGCTGAATTTCCTACAACTCTAGTCATTATTGATGGCACCGAGTTACGAACCCAAGCTCCATGTGGACTTGCTCTGCAGAGTCAGATGTATAGTGACTATAAATCCAGCACCACATTAAAAGGTTTGATTGGTTGTGACCCAAGGGGCACTGTAGTCTTTGTATCAGAGCTTTTTACTGGCTCAGTGTCCGATCCAGCTCTCACAGAGCAAAGTGGATTTTATGAACTAATCAAAACAATGAAATCACATGGGTATATACAGGATAAGGATGGCATTATGGCCGACAAAGGCTTTACCATAGGTGATGAGCTACAGAAATTGGGCCTCTCACTGAATATTCCACCATTTGCTCAAACAGGTTGCCAAATGTCAGCTTCTAACACTGCCTTAACTAGTAAAATTGCAAAGCACAGAGTCCATATTGAAAGAGTAATCACCAAAGTAAAAACCTTCAACATTCTCTCACATCGTATACCAACAACCCTTTTTAAAAATATAAATAAAATATGGACTGTTTGTTGCTACTTAACCTTGTTTCAAGACACATTTATTAAAGATAAAAATAAGTCTTAGGGTACTTTTTTTTTACTCCTACAACGGGCTAGAGCTTGAAACGTCAGTCAAATTAAGTCAACATTTTTTACGGTGTTACAAATTTCATTCTATTACCTATCGTTTATATCAAACACCGACGCAGCCTATACTAGTTTACTCGCTAGTTTCCATTTGTAATACAGAATAGTTGATTAGTTGTAATAACTAGATGGATACCTGGTATGATAGAGCAGATCCCATGTAAACTTCACCAAAAGGAGTTGTGACTTTGGGAGTGTCTGTCGATAAGACATATTCTAATGGAGTTCCCTTCAGATCTTTCAAATGTTGAATTTCCTCAGGTGTTATTTTTGGTAACCTGAAAAAAGTATTGAAGTTGTATTGAAGTTATTGCAAAAGTATTGATAGAATAAAATACAGTTGTTATCAAAGCATATTTGTGGTATTTGGTCATTTTAAAATGTGTATTTATATTGATGAATAGATGATTTGTATAAATAGAATGTCAAAGGCACTACTTTATTATATCTTTTTTGTAATAACACCTAGCTCACATTACTTTTTATTTAAATCAAGTTGGCACACAACAGGTTTTCTCTTCCTGTTCTCCAATGGTCTGGCAACAACAACATCCTTAACAGGTATTGGTTTTATTTTTGTCCCCCTTGGTTTGTTCCACTGCTGTGGAAGGCTGGTACAGCTCAACTGATCTGGAACATGTGTAAGATTATGTAGCTTGAACCCTTGGAGAGATTTGATTAATCCCACTATATGGGAACAGTGGCCTGAAAGTCTATGGACAGAAAATACAGTATAAAAATAAAAACACAAGTTTATATAGTTTGAATATAAATACAAAGCTGTCAACTTTAAACTCCTGTTTTCCATTCAGTGCATGATATACAATATTCGTTTAGAAATCGTAAAAACAACAAATCTAGATTGATAAACGTTTGTCAAGATCAGTTATTCAAACGACAAAAATATACAAATTGTACAATTGAATATAAATACAAAGCTGTCAACTTAAACTCCTGTTTTCCATTCAGTGCATGATATACAATATTCGTTTAGAAATCGTAAAAACAACAAATCTAGATTGATAAACGTTTGTCAGGATCAGTTATTCAAACGACAAAAATATACAAATTGTACTAACAAGGTTACTAGGTTGATCTATATTGTATAACGATTGTGATTTTGCCTTGGACTCGGTTATAAAATTTATTTTGAATCTGAACGTCGAATTTATAGTTTCAGTAATTAGCTAATTTTAAAGCGAATTTCGCAAGATTTCTTTGCGAATACAACTTCGATCTCGTACTTACCCTGCCGTACATGTGCAGCCAGCGTCGCTGAAGGTATTTTTCGAGATTTCCAGGGTAAGTTTGTGAGGCTTTTCGCTTTTTCTCATAGATCGCCAACACTTGCCGTCAACTCGAACGACGCCATTTGTGCCTTCGAAAACTTTAATTTCATGAATATAGCCTTGTGTGTAATAGTTCAAGCCTCTTTCGAGGCATTTTTTTGATAATTTTGAACTTTTCGGAAGGAAATTTACAGAGATTTGATCTGGGATTTTTCGTAAATCATCTGAAGCATGACGATAATTGCTTTGTTTATTCAAAACATCCGCCATTTTCTTTTCGTGCGCTGCTTTGTTTGTGGGACAATAGCAACGGTTGTTAAGGGGATGGAGTTTGCGCGCATGCGCATATTAATTAGCGGAACCATGAATGGCATGCACTTTCAGACATTTACGATATTATTACTCGCTGGCACCACAGGGTGCCCAGCGAGGCATAAAATGTAACGAGTTTCGTGTTCGTAGTTCAATGTCGCGTGTTTTTTAAAGTAACATTACGTAATGTATTAAAATGTTTTGACGCTGTACGCAACGCAGGCTCGCACTTCGTGGCCAATTCTGCAAGACGTTGCTTTTCAAAACAATGAAAGACAAATACACACGCCGTTCGCGATAGACCCACTAAAAGATGGTTTAATTATGAGGATAATATGAGCTATCAAAGCACTCAAATACATGCTGACTAAACGTACCGAAAATGTGACTCGACTGACAAATAACATGTCAAACACAGAAAACAATGACTTTAATGGAAGAGAACAAAAGAGGAAGAATCGAAGCAGAATATTGACACGATAACCTCGAAGGAATCAACAAGATCCGCCATATTGAAAAAACTGACAGGCGACTACGCTGAACCCGAAAGAAAACTACTCTTGAACAGTTTCTTATAATAGGACTTCTTGTGGTAAACATAGTAATTATTTTTATTGTATTTATTCTGTACTGGACTAAACAAGCAATCAGTTTATTTCTACATGCCATCACTTTTTTTCGCCTTTGCAATCAAAGTGAGCTTAATTAGATGTGTTTACAAAATTTATATTGTATTGTAAAATTATAGAAGCGAACTAATTTGATGGGCTGTAACATTATAGATAATGCAATTTTATTTGGTGTACATGCATGTTAGACATGATTCTGTTATATCAATAAATGTTACAAAAGAAGTAATGTCTCGCTAAGCAAAGTTTAAATGTGAACGAATTATAACTCAAATCAAAATTGGCAACGCAAAGCATGCTGGTAAGTGATTTTTAAGACACTTAAAAGTGTCTTTAAGTCTAGCTTTCGACCATACTTAAAACTACTTTGGAGAGGGATGTGTTGCAATGTCTATAAAGACATTCGAGAGTAAAAAAAATACACCCCATTTAGGACAACAAGACCAAAACCATGCCCTATCAAGCGGGAAATACCCGTATAGCAATAGTACCCTACAGTTCCATGCGCCATCTTGAAAGGTAGCCGGGTCTTTGCATCGAAGCGAGACGAAAGTTGAGCTTGCAATGATAGAGGCACGTGAATAATTGTCCCGCAAGGTGTTAAAAGGTCTCTATCGTTGCAAGCTCAACGGTACGTTCGTCTCGCTTCAATGCAAAGGCCTGGCTACCTTTTAAGGCCTCTTCTACACGAATCCGATCCGGCTGAAACCGCATAGAAATATTTGCGTCGACACGAATCCCGTTGATCGTTTCCTATTCAAAAGTATGCGGTTTCGGTGACCGGATTCACTGGATTCGTGTGAACGATAGGCCGATTCGCATCAAAAAGTATGCGGTTTCAAAAGTATCCGGATCCGTGTAGCCGGGGTCTAAGATGGCGCAGGGAACTGTCAAGGGGACTATTAGGCTGGTGATTTTGAATTGTACTTTTATTTACAGTGCGAATCAAAAAACCGTGGGCACCTAGACATATTTTAGAAATCGTTTATTATTCGATGAACAACTCAGAAACAACTTAACTATATCACCGCAAGAAGTTTGACTGATTTGTAGTGTGATAAACTTTTTGTAGTTAGAGTTGTTTGTGAGTTGTTCAAAGGAACAATAAACGATTTCCAAAATATTCCTGGGTGCCCACGGTTTTTCGATTCGCACTGTAAATATCTTGTGTAACATTATCATTTTGTTGTTACGCTATGTATTAGCTGCCAGTTGTATTTGTAATGATCTCTCCGACTGTTACGTGCTCTGACATGGCACTACGAACTTCAGGACTGACAACTCGAGAACGACAGGGTTCGTACAGAATCCTCAGAGAAAATTTCCAAAACTTTTTCAAAGCCTATGACTCAAAATTCCAAAACCACACAAGCGAAAAGTGCCAATGGGCATTGATTGCGGCAGGCAAAAAAATCATCAGCCTTTTTATAATTACAACGAAAACAATACTTTGCAAGGTAGAAGCTGGGCAACCGACAAAAAATTCATAACTTTTCCATAGCCCAGCAGGTGAAAAAGGAATTTTCGAAAACTTTCCAGGTCCTGGAAAAATGCATTACCAATTTCCAAAACTTTCCAAAACCCGTACGAACCCTGGAACGACGACATGGGTGGCCTAGCAGCGTCTAGACCTCACCGCTGTGGTCCAGGTTCGAGTCCCGGTTCGGTCATGGGTTATACTAGTTTACTCGGTAGTTTCCGGTTATATGTGAGTTGAGTTTGTTTGATGTGTTCTTCTCTCCTATGCCACGAGGGTTTTTCTCCGGGTTATCCAGTTTTCCTCGCTCCGCAAAAATGAACACGTGAGCCGAGTTGTGTGCAAAATAATTAACGTAGAGGTAGAGTACAAACACTAAAAGTGTGCAATACTTTGTACTATTTACCACTAAATACTGTTGATTAAACAATAGAGAACAAAAGAATGTGCATAATTTAGCAGTATTTAGTGGTATTTATGTTGCACACTTTTAGTGTTTGTACTCTAGTGAGTGTGTGTCTGAGTCTCCCCAATTAGTAGGGCATACGTGTCCGCTAGAAGACTGAGGCGGTAAAAAAGTGATTTTTTTATTAAAGAAAAGTATACGTATAAGTTTTTGAAGAACACTAAGGTTACAGTCAACGCTCACACGTTTTTATTTTTGATGAGTTGAGTAGTGTTTGTACAGATTTTCTAGATGTTTGGACCCAACGTTTTGCAGATCATCCTAAAATTTGGAATCATTTGAGTGTGAAACGGCCTGGTTCCAACCGGTTAGAACCAGGCCAAAAATAAGAGACTTTGTATGGAGAAAATTTTACATTCAAAAAATCATATCTCAGCCGTTTCACACTCAAATGATCCCAAATTTTCGGGCAGCCTACTTTTTGACTAGCATTCTATGATGAAAATTATTTGAATAGGAAAAGATTAAAAAAAAATTGTGACGTCACACTTCGGTACTCTATTAGGTGTATACACCTATTTCAATTAACGTTGTCCATCTGGAATGGTTGATCTGAGACCGATAGGAATTGTGGGAGTTCATTAAATTTCAAATACATTGTTTTAATCACACTTGAATGGTGCTGAATTACAGATAACAGTATTTCAGAAGTAAACATTAATATTCAAGCGTGATTATAATAGTGCATTTGCAGTTTAACGAGCTCCCACAATTCCTATCGGTCTCAGATCAACCATTCCAGATGGACAACGTTAATTGAAATAGGTGTACACCGAACGCATGATTCACCTATTACAGTCCACACTCTGAAGCCTGCAAAGGATGTCGGTATTTCTTATCTTTTTATCGATTTATTCATAGCATATTTTGGTTGTACGTGTTTGTGTTACATGATCATAACAAGTTGTTGTTGTGGTAGATATAAATATAAATATTTCTTTAAAGAACGTGTAATAAATGACATATTATGTCCAATTACCGACATCCTTTGCAGGCTTTAGAGTGTGGACTGTAGCTTCGGCTGTGACAACGATATTTGAAATAGGTGTATCTCGAAATCTTTTGTATTATTTATTAGTTTTGATCGCCGGTTTTAAACGTCCCAATGATGTTACTTTCTTCTGTTGGATGCGGTTTTTGATCACGTGTTTAGCAACCAGAGACGCAACAGTTTTCGAATACAGCTTTTTAGCGTCCAGTTTCTGCGCATCCCCTACTACCTTACTAGGGGAGGAGGCGGGGGATTTTTGACCAAGCCCTCTAGATCGTATAGACTCGGATAAATTCTCTTGAAAAGTTCTCACACTCTCGACATCTTTGCTTGAAAAACTCAATCGTGCGCCTCCCTGGTTACCCTTCTCAGACTTTGAAAATCCGGGGGGTGATATTTTCGATTTGTGAACATTTACTTCCTCCGGAGTTGCCTTATCTGCTTTTTGAAAAACGGTTGGTGAATGTTTTGACCTTTGTCCCTGCACTGCCTCCGGATTTGCACTGTCTGATTTTAAAAACACGGGAGAGTAAGGTTTAAGTCTTGCCTTTTGTATGGGAAGACCACTTGGGATATTGATCATGTCGATATCTGAGATCTTTTTGGATGGCTTGAACGTGTTCTGCATCTTGTTGTTGTTGTTGGTGGTGGTGGAGTCTTTTTTGCCAAAACCGCACATTGATAACGAGCCTTTGACAAATTCCAATGGCACTCTACCAACACTGCCGTCAAATCGATTCTTTGTGATCTATAAAAGAGTAAAGAACAACGGTGTAAGCAATATGCACTAGCCAAACAATCATGAGTGGTTAATACATGTATGTAATGTGATGTTGTGCTTACAAAACACAAACAAACAAACACACAAAACACTCAGACAGACAGACAAAAAAGCAAAAAACACACAAATGAACAGACGAAGGCCTAAAGCTCGAAACGTCAGCAAAGTTAAGTCAACATTTTTTACGGTGTTACAAATTTCATTATATTACCTATCGAAATAACAAACGTTAACGAACGAACAAACAAGCAACCAACCAAACAAACAAACAAACGAACAAGCAAACAAAAAAACGAACAAGCAATCAAACAAGCAAACAAACAAACAAGAAAACAAACAAACGAACAAACAAACAAACGAACAAATAAACAAACAAACAACCGAGTTAAAAAGATACAATAACTGGTGTTTCTAGCGATGTATCTACACCTGTAAATATTTCTCTCCTCGTCCTTTCTTGTCCTGCAATATCAGAACATTGTCTGCTTCCTGACTTGCTTTGGCTGTACCAAATATAGATGCTGTCTGCAACTCAACGTCATCATTCTCCTATACAATACAATACAATACAATCAGTTTATTTAGTGCTATAAGATTAAGTATTTATATTACAATGTACAATTTGACTACAAAATTTACCATGTATATATAATTTATATTGCATTTGTACATCCTGAACAAAAGTTATTCAGCCTTAGTGTGATCACAGGCAGCCCAACTAATCTATCTGAGAAATTTTTTTAAAGCGAATAATATTATTTTTTACCGCGCGCCTATTGAAAAATAAGTATTTTGCTCCTTTGCTACTTGACTTGAGCGTGCACGTGGGCTTCCTGTGGTGGTTGGTTTGTCGTGCGGAATCGAGAATCGTACGCGACTTCCTCACTGACCACAGAAATTGAAGAGAGTTGTATTTTGTCAGAATACTACCCTCTTCGACATCGCACGACTTTGACGAAAACCCACAGGAATCTCATCTGCGCGCATTCAAACAAATACACCACAGGAATCCCACCCGCGCGCTCAATGAAAATTTAATTTTAAATTTCCAATATGGTGCTGGCCGCGGTAAAAATAACTTTATTGTCATTAAAAAAATCCTCAAATAGAATAGTTGAGCTGCCTGTGGTGTGATTAGAAATATTTTTACCAATCTTCAATAGTAGCTTTGCTTTTCAAAAGCTGGCTAGCTTTCACAATGTACAAGCATTGCAGACTTAAACCTTAATCTTTATTCAATAAAAGGCTTAATTTCAATTCGCTCAAGAGAACAAGCGCGCAGGGGCCAGTTGCACGAAGGTTGGATAACGCTATCCACGTATAAACGTACCTACTGCATGCATAGGTTTTTTATAGATTTTCACCCTTCGTACAACCGGCCCCAGGTGTATTGCGTGACTAATGACGTCACTGTGAGAAATGCGTGACATACCTTTCTTGGATGGATCACCAAGGTCACGTGAACATTCTTTGAGCTGGCAAAGTCTCTTAAACTCGAGATGGCTTGATTTTGAACAGAGAATCGATCTTCGGCTCTACAATATCAAAAACAACCGTCTCTATATTAAGTACATCTATTTCAATAAACGTTGATCATCTGGAAATAGTTGATCTGAGACCGATAGGAATTGTGGGAGTTGTTTGAATATATACATTAAAGAGGTGATGTAAGGGTTAGCGGTGATGCGGTTTCGCGTTATTTTTGGTGCGGTTTTGCAGTTTTACACATCTTGCGGTTGCGGTTTTTAGCTAACTTTGGTGCGATTGTAAGGTTTTTGTCGATTTTTTTGTGCGGTCTACCACCCCTCCTCTTCCCCTCTGACGCCCCCCTCATTAAAATATTCAAGCGTGATTATAATAGTGCTTTTGTAATCTAATGATTTCCCACAGTACTTATCGGTCTCAGTTCAACCATTTCCAGTTGATCAACGTTCACAGACTATTTCACAGTTCTCGTCGATCAACCTCAGCCTCGATAGCGTGTAATATATTCTTTAGAATTTGACTACAGCTCTTGGAATTTGTGAGTGTTTCAATAGAGTATTTCACAGTACTCGTCGATCAACCTCAGCCTTGTTAGCGTGTAATATATTCTTTAGAATTTAACAACAGCCCCTTGGAATTTTTTAGTGTTTCAATAGAGTATTTCACAGTACTCGTCGACCAACCTCAGCCTCGATAGCGTGTAATATATTCTTTAGAATTTGAATAAAGCCCGTGGAATCTTTCAGCAAAAAGCAACAGCACTTAATTAACGATCACTTAAAAGCATGAGTTTGTGCGTACCTTAAACTTGACGTCATGAACTGCAAATTGTCAATTACCACGTGATCAATGTCGAAAACATAAACAGCATGGGCCATAGTCTGAAATAAATAAACATGCAAACAAAGGAATGAATAAATAAATAAATGAATAAACGAATAAATGAATGGATGGACGAATGTATGGTTGAATAGATGAAAGAAACAAAGAATGGATTGATGGATGAATGAATGAATGGATGAATGAATGAATTCCATTGCCCATAGTCTAAGATAAATAAAAATATAAACAAATGAATGAATGAATGAACTCCACTAAGATGGATGCGTGAGCGAATGAATAACAAATCCAAAGTATGTCAGTCAGTCAGTCAGTCAATCGATGAATCGATCAGCTTATCAATCATAAAGTCAATCAGTCCGTCAATCAGTCAGGTCAGCCATTCAGTCAGCCAGCCAGCCAAGCAATCAATCCAGTCAGTCGATCAATCAGTCAATTAATCAATCAATCAGTCAGCCAGTCAGCCAGTCGATCAATCAGTCAATTAATCAATCAATCAATCAGTCAGCCAGTCAGCCAGTCGATCAATCAATCAGACAGTCAATTAATCAATCAAGCAATCAGTCAATCGATCAATCAATCAGTCAGTCAATCAATCAATTAACCAATCAATCAATGAGTCAGTCAGTCAGTCAGTCAATCAATCAATCAATTAATCAATCAATCAATCAGACAGTCAGTCAGTCAGTCAGTCAGTCAGTCAGTCAGTCAGTCAGACAGTCAGTCAGTCAGTCAGTCAGTCAGTCAATTAGTCAATCAAATATTGAATCCATACCTCTATAACAGTACTAATATTCTGTGAGCCATAAAAACACATGAAGTACATGGGTAACATCTCAAACTTGTCTGCCCAGTAATTAAACAGCTGCACGTTCTTTGATAAATCCACCCTATATAGAAAACACTGTAATATCAGATCACAGTACTGCTATTTAATAAATTCACCCTATATAGAAAACACTGTAATATTAGATCACAGTACTGTATTTCAAAAAGGTTGTCTGCCAAGTTTCATGATATCTAGCACCGCTGTACTATTTGAGAAAGGACGCATAAAAGTAGGGACGAGAGACAAAGAGTACTTACCCAGAGAACTGGTTCATCATGATTTTCGCCAAGCGGACATTACGAATTTCAAAACTGCCCCATAAGGTATTGACCTAATTTGGATGAATTAATTCTATTATCATCACTATCATAATCATCATCACTATCATTATCGTCAAATCATCAATATCATTATCGTCAAATCATCAATATCACTAGTATAATCATCTTCAATATCATCATAATCATCATCATCACTATCATCATTACTATCATCATTGTTATCATCATAATTCTCATCATCATCAATATCATAATCAACATCACTAGTATAATCGTCTTCAATATTATCATCATCATAATCATCATCATCACTATCATTTATTTATTTATTTATTTATATTAGGTGCTTATAGCGCATTTTAAAACTCAATGCGCTTACAAAATTATATTATATCAGTGTCAAAGTATTCACGGAAGAGAAATGTTTTAAGTTCAGTTTTAAAATTTGTTGCAGTGTCTTTAGTTTTTACATGTTCAGGTAAGCTGTTCCACAGTTTTGGTGCAAAGTTTGAAAATGCACGGTCGCCATACGATACAGTTCTCGGAGGAGGCGATGGCTGTGTCAGAAGACATCGGGCAGAAGAACGCAGTTTACGGGCAGGGCGATGAAGGTTAATAAGTGAGGACAGATAGTCAGGTGCTTGGTAGTTAAGGCATTTCCAGACGAGTAACAGGACTTTGTACTTTATTCTCGATTTTATAGGGAGCCAGTGGAGATCTTTCAGAATTTGAGTAGTATGTTCAGAACGTGGTGCACCCACAATTAGCTTTGCTGCCGCATTTTGAGCTCTCTGTAGCTTATCAAGTTCCGATTTAGGCATACCACATAGAATGCTATTACAGTAGTCTAAACGTGAGAGTACAAGCGAAACCACCAACTTGGTAAGAGCTTCAGGAGTAAGATAACGTCTTATTCGGCCTATGCAGCTGATTGAGTAGAACGCCTTTTTTGAGATGTCACTAACATGAGATGAAAGAGTTAGGTTTGAGTCCATAATGATACCAAGGTTGCGGACACTGGGTTTTGCAGCAACAGTTACGTCTCCTAGTTTGAATGAGCTATCCAATGAGGGGCTCTTCAGAAAACGCGAGGTCAAGTGAAGAACATCAGTCTTTTCAAGATTCAGCTGTAGTTTGTTTTTGGTATACCAGTCAGAGACGGCACGCATACAGGTGGAGAGTGTGTTTATGGACTCATCATGTGACGATGGAGTTATGGTGATATAGAGCTGAGTATCGTCAGCATAGAACATAGAACGAAGATCATGGCCGGCAATGACGTCTTGTAGTGGAGCGATGTACAGTGTAAAGAGTAACGGTCCCAGAATAGAGTCTTGAGGGACTCCATGAAGGAGTCGACGAGGTGAAGATGATGTCCCAGAGATGGTGACAGTCTGAGTTCTGTTAGTTAGGTATGTTGAAAACCAGTGTAAAACAGTGCCATCAAATCCAAAGTAAGAGCGGAGGCGCGAAATCATAATACCATGGTCCAAGGTGTCGAATGCAGCAGACAGATCAAGGAGAACGAGAACAACATCACTGCGTACATCAAGAGACTTCAGAATATCATTGTTGACTCGTAGAAGGGCTGTTTCCGTTGAATGGTGGTTACGGTAAGCAGATTGAAGCGACGGGAAGAGTGAATTCATCTGAAGGTAGCTGTAAGTCTGGATGGCAGACGACTTCTCCATTATCTTACCCAGAAATGGAATGTTGGCCAATGGTCTGAAGTTTGCATGTAGTCATCATCACTATCATCATCGTTATCATCATAATCATCATCATCACTATCATCATTACTATCATCATCGTTATCATCATAATCATGATCATCACTATCATCATTACTATCATCATCGTTATCATCATAATCATCATCATCATCACTATCATCATTACTATCATCATCGTTATCATCATAATCATCATCATCACTATCATCATTACTATCATCATCGTTATCATCATAATCATCATCATCACTATCATCATTACTATCATCATCGTTATCATCATAATCATCATCATCACTATCATCATTACTATCATCATCGTTATCATCATAATCATCATCATCACTATCATCATTACTATCATCATCGTTATCATCATAATTCTCATCATCATAAATATCATCATCATGATCATTACTATCATTATCATCACCGTTGTCATCATAATTATCATCATCATCATCATAATCATGATCACCCCTATCATCATCATCATCGTTATTATCATAATTATCATCATCATCAATATCATCATCATAAGCATGATCAACAACACTTTCATTCTTAAGAATTGAAATGCGTTCGGTGTATAAGTGAAATACAGATACATGAGAAAAATATCAAAGCCCTTGGCGGGAATTGAACCCCACGGTTTCGTCTTTCTAGTCCGACGTGTTAGTCACTACACCACAATGACGATCACGCTGGATAAGCAGCCGGACCTTATCATTCTTATCATTATTATGGGTGCCATGGTTGGCGTAGTGGTTTATCGCGCGCCTCTCGCCGCTGTGGTCCAGGTTCGAGTCCTGGCTCGGGCATGAATTATAAGTGAGTTGAGTTTGTTTGATGTGTTCTTCTCTCCTATGCCACGAGGGTTTCTCTCCGGGTTATCCGGTTTTTCTCCCTCCGCAAAAATGAACATGTGAGCAGAGTTGTGTGCTAAAATATTCAACGTAGAGGTAGTGAGTGTGAGTCTGTGTCTTCTCAATTAGCCACTGGCTAAATACATTGAGACGTTAAAAAAAGTGATTCTATTTATCATTACTGCGGGTCCCAGTCACACGCAACCAATTAAGCCAAAACGAAAACGAAATGTTGCGTTACAATATGATTGCGTTACACTCTAGCAATTGCGTTACATACCCCTTGTTGGCACAAATCAACGGACATTTCACTAAGTAACGTGGTCTTGCCAGCTCCTGTTGGCCCTGTGAATATCGTGAGTTCACCACGCCGATGTCCTTTGAGAAGAGAGTTCAGCTTGGGAAACCTGGACCACTGGAAACAGAGATACAGCGGGTTTTAGAATGGTTGTCATATATAGAGTAGCCTGGTTTTCACTAGCGACGCAAACGCAAGCGCAAACACAAGGGTTAATTTCATCAATAGTCAAACGAGACGTGAATAAGCGCAAGCGCAAACACACTATTTTACTAGTGCCACGCACAAGCACAAGCACAAGCGCAAACGCAAGAAAAAAGGAAAATATTTGATATCTTGCGCTTGCACTTGCGTTATCACTGTGTCAAACGGTTTTCATGACGAAATAAGGTCTCTTGCGCTTGCGTTTGCACTTGCGTTGCTAGTGAAAACCAGGCTTAAAGAAGCGCACACCGAAGGGATCAATGGGATAGCGTTGTACTTAAAAATATGGTAAATTTTAGATATTATAGTATACACATATTTTAAAAATCGCTGTCGCAGACGAAGCTACAGTCCACACTCTGAAACCTGCAACGCCGCAAAGGAGACTGGGTATAATTGCAATTTTCACTGAAAGAATTGTGAATAAAATGCATTTACGACTGATCTACCACAGGAAGCCCAGAAATTAGTCACAAATTGTATTTAGCTACGATCATGTGCAAAAAAATAGAAAAAAAAATTCAACATCATCTTTCCGTTTCCCCCTCTCCCTCGTATCAATGTTGAGTTTTGGGAATGTGAAACGGTTGTCATTTGAAAGACCAATCAACATTGCTTAGGGGGGAAGGGGGTTCAGTTGCAAATCAAATCGATATATTTTGTATATTTTTTAAAACTCAAACAAAAACGCTCATAAAAATGTGACAATATCCCAACAATTTTGCACATGATTGTAGTGCACGAACAACTGTTTGTCTCTAAAGGCTATATTGTTGAAATTACACTGTGATTTTGAAGCATGCACTTTTGTCCGCCATATTGGTGCACCAAAGTTGTAGACCAACATGGCGGCTCCATACATTCTTATCAAATATAGCATATGAAATGTCTTGGCAGTGATAGACTTTTTCAGTCACGGTTCACGTCCACAACCTCAGTCTCGATAGCGTGTAATATATTCTTTACAATTTGAGTACAGCTCGCGAGAATTTAAGGAATGTACACATTATCAAACAATTGAGGCTAATTGACACACTTCAAAATTCCACGGGCTGTAGTGAAATTCTAAAGAATATATCGTGGCTGACACTGTTCGATTCGAACCGTGAAAAAATCTATTAAAACTAGATTTGGCTTGACATATTGCACAAAAGTCTTTTTCACAGTTCCGCTTTAAGCGGTCGCCAATTAAGCGGTCACCCTCTATTAGGCGGCCACAATAAAAAGTCCCAAAACTATTCCTATACCTATTCTATAACTCTATTCAGCGACCAACCTCTATTAAGCGGCCACTTTGGAAAGTCCCGAGGGTGACCGCTTAATAGAGGTACCACTGTTGTTCCAAGTCGAGGTTCCAGTTGCTGCACATGATAAATTATAGTTTTGCTATGCGCAGCAACGGGAACTTCGACTTGGAACTGTTACTCGTGGTCACTAAACGGAACTGTGAAAAGGACTGTTACATAGTTTTATTCGCTGTTTCACGGCACTTGATTGTATCGGGGTCCCTGGAATATTTTTAATGACGTCAATGAAATCATTCTATATAAAGGTTCTATAATACCTAACACAAAAGGTATTGTCCATTTAACCAAAGTACAAATCCTTAAGCCGAAAATTATACGAATTATACTCTCAACTAACCAATAGTACATCTTTTATATTCAATACGTTTTGTTATTTACTGCAAATACAGTCAATGTCATGAACGTTGTCCACGTAAAGTAGAGATTAAGGCTAGGTTTACACGGTACCGGACGAATTTTTGACCGGTCAAAAAAACATCCGCTTAGGGGTTCCGTTCACACGGGACCACGCTAAACGAGCAATAATTTTGGACGCCTAACCGCTCAAATATTCGTCTGAACAGAGCGAAAATATTCATCGGTTCCGTGTGTACAGCATGTCCAGGACAATCTTTTGACCGGTCAAAAATTCGTCCGGTACCGTGTAAGCCTAGCCTAACACTACAACAAGTGACATGTGATTCTTTGTTTATTTGTTTTCAGCAGTTGAAATTTCAATCTTTTTTACTAGAGTACGAGTAGCAGTGAGCATGGAATAATTATGAAGTTCATGTTCAAAATTAGTGCTCTTATCAAGCGGCATTTAGAGCGAACTTATGCTGTACCACGTGACATTTCTTTAATGTTAATGTATTTTTTTGGTGGACAACGTTCATGACATCTGCTGTATTTCTCATATTGATTTGGGTATTGAAGCATTAACAATTTGATGTTTTCGTTACGTAATCCACATTAAATATTATATTTGGAAGTGCATTTCACCGAGTAACTAGCTGTTAAACTAGTGTGGACTGCGTCAGTGTTTCTAAGGAAATAATTGGTCGAAAAAATCTACGATGACTAGCTGTTAAACTAGTGTGGACTGCGTCAGTGTTTCTAACGAAATAATTGGTCGAAAACATCTACGATAACTAGCTGTTAAACTAGTGTGGACTGCGTCAGTGTTTCTAAGGAAATAATTGGTCTAAAACATCTACGATAACTAGCGGTTGAAGTACGTCGGTGTCTCTAAAGCAACAACTGGATTCAAACTGCTAACTAATACACCGTAAAGAGATTGTAACTGACTGACATTAATCGCTCATAAAATTAATGAAAATCTCAACAATGTTGACGAAGTTTGCAATTTTAGTAACATCCATTCTTTCGCTCACGGGAAATGCTCTTCTTTGCCATATTATTCTTCATGCAAAATCGGTGAAAAAAACAAGTTTCAACTACGTAATCCTCAACCTTGCAATCGTGGATGCTATTACAAGCATTCTTGGGATTTACAAAGCTACAGTGAGTGGAGTTTTTGGAGAGAATCTCGTCGAGAAAGCATTCAACAACAGTGAAATACTTGGAGACATTTTATGCAAGATAAAAGTTTCCTTCTGGTTTGGCAGTCTTGTTACACCGGCCCTTCTTCTCGTGGTAGCGTATGAGCGTTTCAAAGCAGTGGTTCAACCACTTTCGCGTAGACATGGAGGCTTTAGCAAAAAGCTCAAACTTGCGCTAATAGTGTGTTGGTTGTGGGGAATTATTCCTATTGTCATATACATGTTTGCATCGACAGCGACAAACGTAGCTTGCCTGCCTTTGACAGCGACTTGGTTTAACAACACTGTGTACGCTGCTACCTCTGTCTTCTTGCATTTTGTCTTGCCTTGTATAATGATATCATATCTGTATTATAAAGTTGTGATAGCTATCAGAAGAGCTGATGATTTAGTCTTTAATGGAGCGATTCAACGCGAACGAGCAAAGGCAAAGCAAAAAGTCGTGAAAATAATAATCACAGTGACCATATTATTCTACTTATTTTGCGGTGCTCCACATTTAGCGTATTTCACATCGCAAGTTTTTAAATTTCGTCTATGGACGTACGAATTTCAAAGCTTATTATATACGGTAAACTCAGCTGTCAACCCGATTGTATATTTAGTTTTTATGAAGCCATTTAGGATGGGATTGAAGGCAATCTTCAAACGAAAAAAACCTAATCTGAATTTTAGCTTTTCGAGGAGCCAAACTTCGGAGAATATGAAAATGAATTGCGAGAGTGAAGTTTCGAAAGAAAAAGGTGGACTTCAACTGCTAAATGTGAAGAATCTTTCTTCGTAATAACTTTGCAACGAGAAATGCCTGTTTATTATATTAACTAGCCTCACTACCAATTTCTCGATGTTTGGAAGACGAATTGTAATTAAAACAGGAATTTAAGAAATAGAAAAAATTGTAAACTTAACTACTTTTTCACGAACTGGTTCTCTGAGGTTAATTATAGATTTTTTTGAAGAAAAATCTGTTGTTTTTTTTTGGAAAAGTTAAAATTTAGAACAAAAAAGCTCCAATTTTAAAAATTAGTAAAATAAGTGTATTATATTATTCCAATATTTACAAATCATGACATCCATTAAAGTTTTAAGCCAAAATTAGGCTAAAAATATCGATTTTTCGTTTTTGGAACGAAATTGAACAGTCACAAAGGTCATGAAATATGTATTTTAATTTAAGGTTATGAGCTTTGGAATAAAAACAATTTGAAAAGGAATTATGTGTGGTTTAAAGTACTATGTGTTTAATCTTCTTATTGACACCCAAGTGACATAAAGCAATTTTAAAGTTTCAGTAATTAAAATATTAAACTTTTATGTTAAACTAAATTGCAAACAGACTTTATTTTCTGGTCTTTTTTTTCCCTCTCCTTTGTTCTATTTTTGGGTTCTTTTCGCTATTTACAATTCCTATTATTGTTTCTTTTTTTTCCTTTTTTTTTCTTTTTTCCTTCTCTTCATTTCTTTCTTGTTTCGTCCTTTCTTTCCTTTTTCTCTTTCTTTCTTTTTTCCTTTCTTTTTGATTTTTCTCATAACTTTCTCTCTTAGATTGACTTTTTTTTCCTATCTTTTATTTCCATTTATTTATTCTTTCTTTCTTTCTTTCCTTCCTTCCTTCCTTCCTTCCTTCCTTCCTTCCTTCCTTCCTTCCTTCCTTCCTTCCTTCCTTCCTTCCTTCCTTCCTTCCTTCCTTCCTTCCTTCCTTCCTTCCTTCCTTCCTTCCTTCCTTCCTTCCTTCCTTCCTTCCTTCCTTCCTTCCTTCCTTCCTTCCTTCCTTCCTTCCTTCCTTCCTTCCTTCCTTCCTTCCTTCCTTCCTTCCTTCCTCCCTTCCTTCCTACGTGCTTCGTGCACTCTAGCGATTATGGCTGGAATGTCACTAATGCCAACAGAGTATTCCTTCAGTCGATGTTTGTAGGTTGTGTTGATATTCATTTCATTTTAAGAGATACGTTCCATCAACCTGTATTGATTTTATTCAGAACAAAGGCTCTCGGGCTCCTATAGCCAATCATCAGGGTAAACAATGTAAAGGTTTAGTCGTTACAGCTGCGTTACGCGTATATAGAGAGTGAGTGTAGATGCAATATGGCCGACACTTCATTAACATATTTTTTTAATTCATTTTTTAATTGACCACTACATACAAAATTATATATTAGAATGACATCAACAAAGGTCAAACATTTGAAACAAAAATATCAAGTTCTTCAGAAGTTATTTAGAATTTAAAATTATGAAAACACTACAACAATACAATACAATACAATATAGTTTATTTTTACCTTGCATGAAATATTTACAACGTTTTTATAATAATATATAAATTTGAAAAGGTATAGTTTTAGGTATTGATCCTAACCAATAACTAAAGAGTTAATAAGGTGGTAGGACCATTATCTGTTGATAGTTTATTATTGTAGATAGAAGAAAGTGACTTTATAATAAATGAATTAAGTTATATTATAAGCACACACACACACACACAAAAAAAAAGACGCATACATATACAGACACACGCATACAAATACAAACTACAAAGTTATGGCAAAAAAATCAAAAACAGGTTTTAGATAATTTCTAGTAGAAGAGTCATTAGTAAGTATACAATATTTTTTCTTTAACACGAGCTTTAAATTTTTTGAAAGAAGAATTTCTTACATTTTCCTCAAGAGAGTTCCAGATTTTACTGCCTATAAATTTAATGTTGAATTTGCCATAATTTGTTTTTGCTTTTGGTAAGTATAGATTTTGTTTTGATGCTGATCTTGTTTGATAGCTATGCACCTCAGTAACATGAGTAAAAAAATTATGAAAATTACATGGTAAGTCATTACTTTTGAATTTGAACATGAATATTGAAGTGCAATAGTCTACAAGATCTGGTAGTTTGAGAATATTTAAGTTTTTAAAAATAGGACTTGTATGAGCATCAAAAGGTGAAAAGTTGATTAGTCGCAAAGCCTTCTTTTGCAATACAATTATTGGCTGTAAAGTTGTTTTATAAGTATGACCCCAAGCCAAAATTCCGTAAATCAGAAATGGGTAAATAAGTGCATAGTAAAGATTTACAAGAACAGGAGTGTTGATATAGTATCGTAATTTCGATAGTATTCCTATATTCTTTTTGATTTTTTTGGATATATATTCGACGTGATCTTTCCATGACAGATTACTATCTATGTAGATGCCTAAATATCTGATACTTTTTTCTTGTTTTATCAATTTGTTGTTTAGTTTAAGCTCAAAGTTTGAGTTGATTTTTTTTTGCCGTGAATGAAATAAAACAAAATTAGACTTTTGAATGTTGAGTGATAGTTTATTAGTACATAACCATAAGTGAACTTTATTTAATTCGGCGTTTATGTTTTGTTGTAGGACGTTTATGTTTTTATTTCTATAGAATAAGTTAGCATCATCTGCAAATAAGTGAAACTCAAACAGAGAAGAGCAAAGATGAAAATCGTTTATATAGATTAAGAACAAAATTGGTCCAAGCACAGAGCCTTGTGGAATTCCTGTTCTGACTGCTGCTAGCTCAGAATTTAAATTTTTAATGGTGACGAATTGTTTGCGATTATAAATATAAGATGTAAACCATGTCTTAGCAATGCCTCTGATTCCGTAATATTCGAGTTTTTCTATTAGTATATCATGGTTGACGGTATCAAACGCCTTACTGAGGTCTAGAAAGAGACCACAAGAATAGTCTGAATCATCTATTGCAGTTTGTATTTTGTCTACAATGCTAAGAATGGCATAATCAGTGGAGTGTTTACTACGAAAACCAAACTGATTTTCAAATAAAATCTTATTTTTTTCTAAAAATACTGTTAAACGATTTGCCATAAGCTTTTCAAGTAATTTACTAAATATAGAAAGTAGTGAGATTGGACGGTAGTTCGATAAAGAAAATTTAGAGTCTTTTTTGTGTATAGGTATAACGTTTGCTATTTTCATAGTATTTGGAACTATGCCATGTGAAAAACGAAGCTAGCAAGGAAACAGTTCACTGAACACATACTTATCTTTGTAAATTCCAAATAGCTTGAATTATATTCATAGCAACTAGTCATTACATTATGTAAGTGAAATGCTGCAAGCGAGTGCTAAATGGTAAAAAAAAAATAATAATAATAATAATAATAATAATAATAATAATAATAATAATAATAATAATAATAATAATAATAATAATAATAATAATAATAATAATAATAATAATAATAATAATAATAATAATAATAGCTTATTGTACGAGGATAGTTATAAACGAGCTGTTATATTCACAGCAATAAACCTTTCCAAAAAAAGAATATTTCTGCTTGCTCTTTCTGAAGGTGGTGCTTATTTTTGAAGATTAGTTTTTTATAAATGAAAGTTAATTGACATCCGGTCAGTAATTGATAGGTATAATTCTGTTTTTTTTTTTAAATGAATACAGGTTACATACTTATTTGTGATTAATTGTGTACCAACGCAAAGATCATTAGCATGCTATTTTCTGGGGGGTAGGCAGGGGAGTCTCCCTTTGTCCAAGTGGCAGGGGTGATCGGCGTACCTTTTAGGGTAAAGATATTTCCTGTGCGTACATTTTAGGGTTCTGGCTCAAAAATCAGTTATGTGACATGAATCCGTACCTGTAAAGGTCATTTTCACTCTGCTTTGTTGCTAAAAGTAAGCTTGGCTGGCAAGAACATCGCACAGTCGTACCTTTTAAGGGTTGAAATCAGCAAGGCTTTCACAGTTATATTTATGTGTGCGTACCTTTTAAGGGTTGAAATCAGCAAGGTTTTAACAGCTTTTTTAACGATCTGTGTGTACCTTTTAGGGGTCGCTATCAAAACCTCCGCCGACCACCCCTACCACTTGGACAAAGAGAGGGGGGGCTATTTTACTCATTAGCATGTTAAACTGAATGTGTTATGTGAAATCGCTCTAACGAGTAATCTTGCTCATTGCAGTCTCCAGTAGCTCAGTGGTTAGAGCATCCGACTAAAAATGATTTTACTGGGATATTTATATAATAACGGCGCGTGATTCGTGATCGGTACCCTTTCTTCCCCACCCTGTGTTACATCTTTTTAAAGTTAAAAAATTGAAATTTTAACTGAACACAAATAGACAAGGAATCACATGTCAGTTATTGAAGTGTTAATCTCTATTTAACGTGGACAACGTTGGTGACATTGACTGTATATTTTCAACAAACATGATATTATATTAAAAATTTAAACAGAATACTTCCTTCGAAATCTCGGCAAATACTTCTTAAGATGTTATGTAACCGATCGTCAACTTATTTATGTCACATGGCCAGTATTACATAACATATTTTATTATATAAATGACAGTGGTTTACATGGAGTTTCTGCAGCTGAGAAAAGTCGTATTTGAACACATGTACGGTAATTTTACACGTGAAAATATCATATATTATTAGTATTATATAACACTTGTTTATATAAATGACAGTGCATGTGTATGGTTTACAGAGATCTCTGCCACTGAGAAATGTCGCATTTGAACACATGTACGGTAATTTTACAAGTGAAAATGTATTTTATTAGAATTATATAACATATTTGTTATATAAATGACAGTGGTTTACATGGAGTTTCTGCAGCTGAGAAAAGTCGTATTTGAACACATGTACGGTAATTTTACACGTGAAAAGATCATATTTTATCAGATTCAAGTTGCAGATGGCTATTTTGAAATAATGAGATAATTATTTGGATCTAGCACGTTTTAAAATCCAGCTGTTTATTTTTAATTAAGAAACCTCTTTAAAGATAGAGAGAGAGAAAACAAAGGAGGACATTGAACGGAAGGGAAGGGAAAGAAAGGAATGAAAAGGAAAGGGAAGGGAAGGGACATAAATACATACATAAATACATATATACAATTAATTAGTAATTATCATCAATATACTAGGCAAAATAACAAACTGCCCTATAGCGCTTTCCACAGATGACGTCACAATGATGCATTATGGGATTGAAATGCCGACAAGCCAAGACCAAAATACATGCTAATATGCTGCAACAATGTTTTTTGTCTTGTTGTTTCTAATTCATGGAAAAACTATGGTTTTTCAACTGATATTGATCTTCTTTTCCTTGTAATCAAAGCCTTTTTTATAAAGTTTGTCTGCATTTCCATCCCACAAGGCTTTCCAATATCTATTTTTAGTAACCGTGAAATGCTATTGAAAAATGCTATTAAAATGAATTTTGGCAGGCCGCAAATCATACCACATCAGCCCTGTTGCAGAAAATTTCCCAAATATCTTTATTTTTCTAAAACTTGACCTAATATATTGTCGAGCATATTGTTTATTTGCGGCCCTTGTAGCGTCATTTGCACCCTCGCTCTGCTTGGGCGCAAATGACGCAAATGGGGCTGCAAATAAACAATATGCCCTCCAAAAGTAAAGTTATTGTCCTATTACTGTGCGACTCGCCGTACCGTAGTCACTTACAAAAACTTTTGATGAATTTTTGACATTATTTTGACATTTTTTCATCTCAATCGGACCAATTACAGACATCAAAGTTTCTCAATTCTCCGCTTCTCTAGCCTAAGTATCAGGCCCTCTGGGAGGGGGACTGCGGAGAGGAGGGAGGGGAGGGGGAAAAGGTCAGGCCCTCCCTTCTTTCCTTCCCTCTCCCGAGTCCCCCTCCCCCCTCCTCTCCCCAGAGGGCCTGATATTCAGGCTACCGCTTCTCGAAATAAACTCCGCTTGTCGATATAAACTTGTACCTGATTGGTCCATTGAGATGGAAAAATGTCAAATATTAAATAATGTCAAAAATTCATCAAAAGTTTTTGTAAGTGACTATGGTACGGCGTGTTGCACAGTAATCAGTATAGATAATAGTAAATTAAATCTAATAAATAGTAATAGTAAATTCCAATAACAATTATAATGATGATGCTAATAATTATACGTTGGTTTTACTAACCTTTACTCCAGATACTTGATCTGCATTGACTAATTCACTGTAAACATCAGCCCTCAGCTAAATAAAAATATCCATTTTTAACGTCTCAATCTTCTAGCCAGACACAAGTGCCCTTCTAATTGGGGAGACTCACAAACACTACCCCTATATAAAATATTTTACCATACAACAATGCTCAAATGTTCATTTTTGTGTAGGGAGGAAAAACGGATAACCCTTTTTTGTTTTCTTTTTTACAACACATCAAACAAACTCAACTCAACTAATGGGGCTCAAACCTGGACCACAGCGATGAGAGGTGTGCGCTAAACCACTGCCTGTGCCAGGGGCGGACCAAGGAGGTGTTCCAATTGCAAATGAAGGGCTCTTAAGGTGTTAGGGGGTGCCTAAATGTCTTAAATAAAATAAGGGTGATTGCGGTGCTAGGGGGTGTGTCCCCTGCCACTAGGAACACTCCCCTAGATCCACCAATGTATGACGTGAAGTTAATAGACTGGGCTCCTATGGCTCAATTTGTAGAACACGCAGGAGACCGAAATTTACTTTCTAGCCGGACCAACATTCAGAGTTTTATTATATAAATCAATCACTTTTTTAATGTCTCAATGTATTTAGCCAGTGGCTAATTGTGGAGACTCACTACCTCTACGTTGGGAGGAAAACCGGATATCCAGGAGAAAACCCCTTGTGGCATAGGAGAGAGCAACACATCAAACAAACTCAACTCACATATAAGAGGGTCCTGAGGGGGGGTCCGAATCCCATTTCCCAGTTTATATTTGGAACAAATCCCAGTAAAAAATCACAAACTCCTATCAGTAAAATCACATAATCCCATCAGTTTTGCTCAAGTTTTCAATCCCATTCCCATTTTCTATTGTTCTTTTATTTGTAAATCCCAGTCCCAGTGCATCAAAAACCCATTTTCCCAGTCAAAAAAGGCCAATCCCAGCTCCCATTTTACCCCTTCAGGACCCTCATATAATCCATGCCCGAGCCAGGACTCGAACTTGACCACAGCGGTGAGAGGCGCGCGGTAAACCACTACGCCACCTATATAATAATAATTTAGGAGAATGTTCTAGATTTGTTTTCCCATCTGTAATATATTAGACTTGGCAATAGAGACGGGGGAGGGGTTAGAATATGGTTTTGTAAGTACCTACCTCTTGAAATGTTGCAATCTTTTCATGGCTGATTGGCTTGGAGCTGGTGACTAATTCATTTAGATCAAAACCCTACAGAGACAGAAACATGTAAGGTAATGATAGTGGTCCAAACTTATTGACAATAGGCCTCTTTACCTTCCTTGTTTGTTGTCCCATTTCGGATCATGTGGTGCTACCCTTGGGAATTGTTTCTTTCACATGTAAATGATAAAAGAACAATTCTCAAGGGAATGACACCTGGTCTGAAATGGGCAATTTGCATACGGAGGTAAAGAGGTCTATTAGCTGTGCAAAAAGTAAAGTTTAGCAATGGTAAACACAGCTCAAGATTTATCTATGTATGTAAAAAAATATGTATGGAAACTAGCGAGTAAACTAGTATAGGCTGTGTCCGTGTTTGATATAAACGATAGGTAATAGAATGAAACAGTAAAAAATGTGTTGACCTAACTTTACTGAATAGCACATAAACAAATACACAGTAAAGTTAAGTCAACATTTTACGGTGTTACAAATTTCATTATATTACCGTGTTCTAATGAACACCCACTATCAAAAAAACGCCTCCTATCTAATTAACGTCCCCCAGAGTTTAGCAATTTTGAATTAAACGCCCCTCTCTAACAAACGCACTGTGTCTAATAAACGTGAACTACTAAGTACAATACAAGTCATACAAGTAGTACAATGTCGCTTATATAATGTAATTGCATAGTATGTTATAGCCTGTGTTACAGCCGGAATTTTTCTCTCGAAAGTCCGTCTGTGAATCAGCGCAACGAACCGTGTTCTGGCCCCCAGCGAACTACATGATTATATATACTAGATGCTGATTGGCTTTCGATTATTGATTTCCTTTGTTTTGTCCATATGAATTATTAATGAGTTTAAGAACCAATTGAAGAATTGAATTAATCAAGTTAACTTACCTTATTTAGTGCGTCAAGTGGACCTGAGGGAGGGCTGTCTCCAGGAGGCCTAAACAAGAACAGACACTCATAAAGATGAGAAGAAGGGAAGGGAAGGGAAGGGAAGGGAAGGGAAGGGAAGGGATGAGAAGAGAAGAGATGACAAGAGATGACAAGAGATGACAAGAAAAGAGATGACAAGAGATGAGAAGAGAAGAGAAGAGAAGAGAAGAGACGAGAAGAGATAAGAAGAGAAGAGAAGAGAAGAGAAGAGAAGAGAAGAGAAGAGAAGAGAAGAGAAGAGAAGAGAAGAGAAGAGAAGAGAAGAGAAGAGAAGAGAAGAGAAGAGAAGAGAAGAGAAGAGAAGAGAAGAGAAGAGAAGAGAAGAGAAGAGAAGAGAAGAGAAGAGAAGAGAAGAGAAGAGAAGAGAAGAGAAGAGAAGAGAAGAGAAGAGAAAAGAAGAGAAGAGAAGAGTCAAAGGTGATCTTCCAGAGAGCAGACTGTGCGCTCATTTTACTTCCCTCTCTCCATCAGTGCTCTGTTTTACGGGTATTTAAAGCTACTTAAAGCTACATGGAAAGAAGAGAGGTTGAAACAAGGATGCGATGTCACAAACTGGGAATCAAACTCGGGACCTCTCGCACAGAACGCCACGCACTAACCAACTATGCCATCCTTGCTTCACACTCATAAAGAGGAGCCAGCATGTTCACAGCCAAATAGAAATGTTTGTGTGTATTTTGAGGGAGGGTCTAGATTGGGGATGGGGATCTCAAAACTCCAGTTTCGCACAAAATCTAGCAACACTGTACTTTTTGTCCAAAGGCATGGGTGCCATGGATGGCCTAACGGTGATATCGCTGGCCTTTCACCGCTGTAACCTGGGTTTGATTCCCAGCTCGGGCAACAAGTGAATAGAGTTTGTTTGATGTGTTGTTTTTCTCGGGGGTTATCCAGTTTTCCTCCCTCCGTAAAAATCAACATGTATGTTAGTTTAGTGTCGTATGATTAGAATATTGAAATGTAGCATGTGTGTGAGTGTGGACCGTGGGGACTTGGTTTCTCCTCCTGGGCTATGCCCGAAAAAAAAGGATTAAAAGGCACATTTTGTACAGGCTCGATTTGTTGTAAAATATTTACAATTTCCTTGTTACCAGTAAACAGTTAAATATCTAATATTGGTTTAATATCTCATTCAGTATGATCAGTTGTTTAGCCAATTTAACAGTTTGTCAGTTATCATTCAGACCAGGTGATGTCGCTTCGAAGTACACAAAGGATTGTTTGTCAAAACGAATAGTTCCAAAATGGTGCCTCAAGACAAAAACAATTTTGGTCACTTTTAGGCATTTGCATTTTGTTTTTATTCTTTTTTACCCCTGATAGAGCAGCAGTGAACCTTTATTGTCCAAGTAACATAGAGCATTTTAATGTAAAGCTATTTCAAGGATGTATTTATCGAGGGTTAACAAGGGAAACAACTCTCCTTGAACGACGCCATCTTGAAACTGTTGGCGATGCAACAGAAATGCTTCTGATTGGCTTATACTTACCGGAAGAGTGCGCGCGAAATCACCTGGGATCGAATGTCTTGAAGACCACATTCAAGAAAATCGCTTGTGGCAAAGGAGAGAACAAGTGAGAAGTGAACAAGTGTATTTGTAACTTGCTCACCTTACAATGTGACATCGCTGAATGCTTAGTTTCTTTGAGAATTGAATAGCTGCTTGTCTGGCCCTAACATCTTCACCAAACCAGAGAATGATGCGCTCAAACTGCTCTAGCTGTGGTAAAACCTGAATAGATAACAATGTAAACTAAGGAAATCCTTTACTTACAAGAAGAGAAAAAAATAAACAGGCAGACAAATGAGCAGACAAACAAACAGACAGACAGACAGACAAACAGACAAACAAACAGACAGACAAACAGACAGAGAGATAAACAAACAAACAGACAGACAGACAGACAAACAAACAGACAGACAGACAGACAAACAGACAGACAAACAGACAGACAGACAAACAGACAGACAGACAAACAGACAGACAAACAGACAGACAAACAGACAGACAGACAGAGAGACAAACAGACAGACAAGCAGACAAACAGACCGACAGACAAACAGACAGACAGACAAACAGACAACCATATAAGCCAACAATAGACAATATTCACCTCTGGTGGCAGTGAGTGTGTTCCAAGTGGCAGCGATATTGCAGGACAAGATGTTGCTTGATGAACAGCAATTGCATCGAATTCATTAAGAGCCAGCACAACCTAACAAGCAAGCATGACTGTATAGTTTTATCTCAATATCTTACAAGCTAAGGCACTAAGATCTTTTGAAATCATCAAAAATTACAGGAGTTTATATAGCTGACTCAGAAGGCTTGCCAGTCAGTCATACAAATCCTTGCTATTTTTTAAATAATAAAACATAAGTATTATTATTATTACGGCGAAACCTACTGAAGCATTCCTATCGAGGTTGGAAGGCTTGATTTATTCTTCCAAACTTGAGTTTAAATTTGTTTTTAAACTTGCAAAAACGAAACCAATATTGTAAATTTCAAAATGCAGACTTCAACCGTCAACCGATAATAAGTCCCGAAATCACAATCTGTGGTCAATAACTGATAATGCTATTGTAATACATTTTGTAAAATACTTTAGTAAGCATTTAAAACAACATTTCTGTAAGCAGTCTGGGTTTAGCAAGTTTCTGTTGTCCAAAAAAACATTGAAAGTAATGTTTTGATTTGAAGCGGTTTTAAAACTTACAAGAATCGATTCATTTCTGCAAATTTCAAAACAAATTTGAAATCAAATTTCGATAAACAAATTGAATGTTCTAACCTGGATAGGAACGATTCAGTAGGTAGTTTGGCTGTAAAACATGATAATGATGCTAATGATAAGTACCTCTTTTGCTTCAGGGGTGATAGTATTCCAACCAAACAAACCAAGTGTACCTAACCTGATAAATCATAATACAAATACAAATGAATGAATGGATTAATGGATGAATGGATGAATGAATGGATAGATGGATTAATAAATGAATGAATGAATGAATGAATGGATGGATAGATGGATTAATAAATGAATGAAAGGATGAATAAATGAAAGGATGAATGAATGAATGAATAAATGGATGAATAAATGGATGGATGAATGAATAAATGGATGAATGAATGAATGAATGAATGAATGAATGAATAGATGGATGAATGGATAGATTGATTAATAAATGAATGAAAGGATGAATGAATGAATAAATGGACGAATAAATGGATGGATCCATGGATGAATAAATGGATGGATGAATGGATGAATGAATGAATGAATAAATGGATGAATAAATGGATGGATGGATGAATAAATGGATGAATCGATGGATGGATGAATGAATGGATAGATGGATTAATAAATGAATGAAAGGATGAATAAATGGATGATTGAAAGAATGGATGAATGAATGAATGGATGGATGGGTGAATAAATGATGAATGGATGCATGAATGGATGGATGAATAAATGAATGAATGAATGAATGAATGAATGAATGAATATAAGATTGAATGAATGAATGAATGGATAGATGGTTGGAGGGATTGATGAATGCATATAAAATATCATGAATCAGTATTGTCTAACTTCATTAAATGGCAGTGCTCACCGTGGTTGTAAGGTAACAAGTTCCTTAGCATCCTGTTCAACCCTCTCTAGTTTAACGCCATGGACTGTGGACTTACTGGGGTTATACCATGGGAAAACTACACAGGCATGAGCACAAGACTTGCCAGTTGGCTCTGAGAACTGAGGATTACAAATACCCTTATTTACTGGTGAGTAAACTAGTATTCGGGAGTCTTTAATTTCGCGAATTAAAGACCCGCAAAAAAAAGTTTACGCAAAACATAAAACAATTTAATGCCCTTAAATTTATTTTTCTGGCAAAAACGCGAAAATTAATGCCCACAAATTAATGCCTTAACAAATTGTTACTATGACAAATTTATTTCAAACCCAACCTTATATTCAGCTACATGTACTTGATATTTAGTCAGCATCTCCTCTGTTAGTTTCTAATAAATAAACAACAATAACTACTTGTGAAGTAAGAATGGCAAAGAATAACCATACAGCAGTGTATTTAAGATGAGAAGAAGAGAAGGGAAGGGAAGGGAAGAGATGAGGAGAGAAGAGAAGAGAAGAGATGAGATGAGAGAGAAGAAAAGAGAAGAGAATGAAGAGAAAGAAAAGAGAACAGAAGAGAACAGAAAGAGAACAGAAGAGAAAGAGATGAGAAGAGATGAGAAGAGATAGAGATGAGATGAGAAGAGACGAGACGAGATGAGACGAGACGAGACGAGACGAGAAGAGACGAGAAGAGACGAGAAGAGAAGAGAAGAGACGAGACGAGAAGAGAAGAGAAGAGAAGAGAGCAGAGCAGAAAATAACAGGACAGGAGAGAGAGGACAAAATTGCTCTACCTCTATCTTAAAGCTCTCAAGGATTCTATTTCTAACAGTATCCGTGGCATCTTTCAACAGTAAACTGATGTTCCAAAGATCTTTGGCTTTTTCGTCTGAGTCACTACTGCTCATTGTAACTGGCTCATTATATTCTGGCTGTGTCGAAGTGCTAGTTGGTTTACTACTATTTTGGTCTGAATGCATGGCCTGGTATATAAGAAAAATAAGACACATTATTACTGGTTACCCAGTAGTTTACATTAATGGTCCTCACATACATGTAAGTTTCCCAACGGGCGAGGAGACAAACCACATTAATTACAAGCAATTTGAACTAATCAGAAATCAGGACAAATATAAACTCAGCTTTTAATCAAAGCAGGACTCAAAGATACTAATGACAACAACAATCACCAATGATGATGGCAATGATGACAGGATACTTTCTTGCCTATGTAAAGTTGCTCTGATTGGCCAGTCCCGACAATAGCTTATGCATATTGGAAATTGATTAACAGCTCAGTTCAGCAGACTTTTTTGGCGAGTATTTTGAGTGTAAAAAAGTCTGCATAGCAGGCTAATAGTAATGATTATAAATAATGACAGTGTCTACAGTTATGCTGCTGCTGCTGCTGATAATGATAATGATTGACCATGAGAGTGATAATGATGACAATGGTGATGATTATGATGACAAAAATAATGATAACAATGTTGTAAATAATAATGACAATGATACAATAATAATGTTTATAATGACAACTTCAATAATGATGACAATAATAACTACAATAGCGATGACAATAATGATAATGATGACAATAAGAATAACTACAATGACGACAATAAGATTGATAACGATGACTTCAATAATGTTGACAATAATGATAACAATGACTATTATGATAATGATAGCTACAATAATGACGACAGTAATAATAATAATAATAATAATAATAATTAGTCCGCTTGTTAATTGTAACTATGATACACAAAAGAAAAGAAAACTTGCCATAATAATAATAATAATAATAATAATTATAATAATAATAATAATAATAATAATAATAATAATAATAATAATAATAATAATAATAATAATAATAATAATAATAATAATAATAATAATTATTATTGAGATCAAGTCTCAAAAGACTGTATCCTGGCTATAAAATCACACAGGTCAACATTGTGTTTGACTTTTTAGCAGGATATCACGAAAATTTGATAGACAATCTCTCTAGAACGATGACTTCAATAATGTTGACAATAATGATAACAATGACTATTATGATAATGATAGCTACAATAATGACGACAGTAATAATAATAATAATAATAATAATAATTAGTCCGCTTGTTAATTGTAACTATGATACACAAAAGAAAAGAAAACTTGCCATAATAATAATAATAATAATAATAATTATAATAATAATAATAATAATAATAATAATAATAATAATAATAATAATAATAATAATAATAATAATAATAATAATTATTATTGAGATCAAGTCTCAAAAGACTGTATCCTGGCTATAAAATCACACAGGTCAACATTGTGTTTGACTTTT
Organism: Metridium senile; assembly: GCA_949775045.1. Lineage (NCBI taxonomy): Eukaryota > Metazoa > Cnidaria > Anthozoa > Actiniaria > Metridiidae > Metridium > Metridium senile. Next base: position 14,148,027 of record OX459104.1, read on the forward strand.
TAGCAGGATATCACGAAAATTTGATAGACAATCTCTCTAGCATAGGAATAACAGAAGGACTAACTATTATAAGAAAGTGCCAGAAATGGGTTATCTCACAGAACTGTGAGATTGTTAAACGTTTATACAATTATTAGATATGATCATGTACATCTTTATAAGTTTAGACACACAGATATTTGCTTAGGCAATCTATGCCCGCAATATTTGTTCACAGAATGTAAAAACATAGTCTGAAGTTTAAATAAACAATAATAATAATAATAATAATAATAATAATAATAATAATAATAATAACAATAATAATAATAATGATGATAACTAACAGGTCCTCCTTTACCTTAAACTGTCTCCAAGACCCTGAGCTTCCACAACTTCTACAAAAATGGCTGCCTGTGGTCTTATTCACAAACATAGATTTCTCAGCTGTTTTCCCCTTCTCCTTCTCACAATGCAGACAGCCAACCACGATAGATGTATGCCCGTGTTCGTATGGCATCCCTTTAGAATTCAAAAACTGTTCAATCTGCTTAATCGAGGGCAAGTTCAGAGCTGCTGCACTAGAAAGAACTTTACGTTGCGTGTTCGAACCAGAGTTAAAAGAACGACTGCAAATTTGCATGGAAAAATGTTCATTAAAGATTGGCATCCTTGAGTTTTTTATAGTTAAAGGTAGAGGGCAAACTGCTGTGTGTTTAAAACGCTTTAAATGGGAGGTTAATCTTGAAGCTTTGCATCGTTTTGGAGTAAAATGAAGCCCAGTTCGCTCCACGTGCAACGATAATCTCAACACTCCGGAGCCGGAAAATCTCCCCACAGAAAACATCGCAGCCATAAGTAGAAATAGTTAGTCAGCTGGTGAACTTTTCATCCATTCCGTTGCTTTTGGGTTGCAAAAGTAGCCATTTTAGAACATATTTTTCATAATAACAACACAGGACCTGTTTTGTTGTTCTTTTGCTTTGGCGCCATGTTGTGATGTAAAGTCGATATGTCGTCGTAGTGTAGTCGATACATGTTCGGACATTCGGAAAGAAAAAATGAGGAGGGGAGGGGATGGTTTACATTTTAAAATAAAAAAAAATATATAATTTGGTTTTCTTCTAAGTCGCTGATATTTTAAACTCTTTAGCAAACACATATTTACCAAAACGATTTCAATTAATTGTCAAACGTTTCCAAACATCAAAGTGACTCAAATTAACTTAAATTCATTTTTCATATTCATCTTATCCATTTATTATGTTAATATAACTTACATACAATAGAATAATTTACTTCATCATCAACTTGTACATCTTCTCTAAATAAATAGATAAAAAATAAATAAATAAACATTTTGCCAAAAAAATGTAAAAGTTTCCCCGCCCCACCCCTAGTTAGCAGTACTTTTTACAGCCCCACGTGTGTCATGTTCAAGATGGCGGCTGCAGAAGCATGTTTCATGAGTTTGAGCAAAGCTCGCCAAAAATGCTCGGAAAAGCACAGTTGTTTTCAGCAAATTGAACACACAGAGCACATGTGTTTACCTCCAAGCTACATTGGTCGACTAAAAGAAGGAATAAACGAGGAATTATCAAGAAAACTTATGAAATTTTGCGAGAAACTTGAAGCTGTTATTGTGGCGTACGATCGAATCGAACTTTTACAACGGCATGGCAGTATAGTAGACGAGTCTCCGTTTCTCCATTTTGATGTCAAAGTGAAATACATTGTTTTTAAACCTGAGGTTGATAGTAAACTTGTCGGAGAAGTGAATAAATTTGGCTACGATCACATCGGTTGCTTGGTGCATGGCTGCTTCAACGCGTCTGTTGCGAGGCCACGGTTTCAAAATGGCTACAATGTCGATGGATTAGCGATCGGCAGCAAGTTTACTTTTAGAATAGTTGGATTGGAATCTCTTAATGGTGTTTTATTGATATCCGGGGTAGTAGATGATAAATCGCTTCGAAAAAGGTGAGCTCCATTGTGATCAATATGTCAGAGAGGGTCCTGAAGGGGTAAAATGGGCGCTGGGATTTGCCTTATTTTTGACTGGGAAAATGGAATTGGATGCACTGGGACTGGGATTTACAAATCAAAGAACAATAGAAAGTGGGAATGGAAATCGGTCATTCGACCGAACTTGAGCAAAACTGATGGGATTATGTGATTTTTGACTGGGATTTGGTACAAATATAAACTGGGAAATGGGATTCGGACGCCTCTTCAGGACCCTCTTATGATGATGATACCGTGGTACCTCTATTTAATAAGCCTCTATTAGGGCGGCCACAATAAAAAGTCCCAAATCTATTCCTATACCTATTCTATACCTCTATTCAGAGGGCAACCTCTATTACATCAACCTCTAGGGTGACCGCTTAATAGAGGTAGCACTGTATAGTGATTATGATTGTGATTAATATGCAGTTGATGATGATAGATGATTATGATAATGGTGGCGATTGAAATGATGAGTGTGATGATGGTAGCTTCAAAAAGGGTGAGTTTGATGGTGATGATGAATATGATGATGGTGATTGATGATGACAGTGATAATGGTGGTGTTGGTGATGATAGTGATTATGATTGCAGTGATAATGATTGTGATGATAATGGTGGTGTTGGTGATGATAGTGATTATGATGACAGTGATAATGATTGTGATGATGATGGTGGTGTTGGTGATGATAGTGATTATGATGACAGTGATAATGATTGTGATGATGATGGTGGTGTTGGTGTTGGTGATGATAGTGACCGTGATAAGATGATATGGATTATGATGGTGAAAGTGCTGGTAATGATGATGTGATAGATTAAAAACAAGTGCAAGTGTTTGACCAGGATGAAAGCATAAGGCTGTAACTGTCTTGATCAGTTATCCTTCCATGGGCAGCAGAGTATTGTTCACATTTGTATTTGCTTGTAATCTCAGTGTATTTATAGTTACCAATGGTCCCTTATTTGCTTGCTTTGTTATTTCATTGTCCTTTCATTAAGCTTTGTACCCTAGTATCTTATATACCTCCGGGAGCCGTTAAAGAAGTTACTGATTAGTAACCAAGTGACGTATGATCACTTTTAATACTGTCATAAACGGTCCCAACAAAAAACTTGTTCTGTCTAGATGTAAACTTCCATAGTTTGGCGCCAAACTTAGCAATCTCCCAATGCAATCCTCTAAATAAATTCAATTTGTTGAGGTAAATTTTGCATATTATATATTTTTGTCGCAACTGTTAAAGTACACCTGACGCCTTTCATGATATTTTGCGAATATGTTGTATAGAGGTGTATAATAAGTGTACTTAATTTTTCTTAATTTTTTTTCTTTCTTTTCAACCTCTCCTTTCTGAGATATAAACATTTGAAATCTGAAAGTGACGTCATGATAAAACTCTTCGAAAAAGGTGATGTCATCCCAGGCCTCATTAAATATACAAAAGTTCTCTGGAAATAATTATAGCATTTTTTTAAAGCTCAATATCTGTATTACTAATTTCACACTACCATTAACATTTTTACTACTTTACAAAAACAATCTTGCTGTCAGCTTTGAAACAAAACTTTGACAAATTTCTGGGATGACGTCACCTCATTTCCATTTGTTCATATCTCAAAAAGGAGAGGTCGACATCAATAAATATTAAGTACACTTATTATACACCTCATGTACAACATATTTGCAAAATATCATGAAGGGTGTCAGGTCCACTTTAACGGGTAGATGCAAGCGACGGTACTAGATAGACCAATATCACAAGATTGAAATATGAGCTAGACATATGACGAAAGGTCAACGGAATAACAAAGCAAGCAAATAAGCAACCGTTGGTAACTATAAATACACAGAGATTACAAGCGAATACAAACGTGAACGATACTCTGCTGCCCATGATCCTTCATTTACCAATAATTCGTGTTTTCCATATCAAGTAAGGGACTGGGTACGAGTCTTTAAAAATGATTTGATTATGGTTCCAGAACAAAAAACCCTGTCTCATGGGAGAGTAACCAAATATAAGCTTATTGACCAAGTTTCAGAATGTTTGGCTAAATAGAAAAAAAATTATGAGCATCCAAAGTCTGCCAAAATTACAAAGAAATGTATGGTGTCCTTCCAAAACGTCCCTCTAAACCAAACACAGCGGTCAAACGACTACGTATGCACTAAAAAACAAGTAAAATGATCCAGCACCAACTTCCCAGGCTTAATTTTCGCACCAACTCTATTGAAAACAATGGATTGGACGACTTCCATCACTTTTTTCTCAAAATATAAACAAAAATACAAAACTATAGATTCATGGTAGCTTTAAAATATAACAAAGGTTATGTACACGGAACTTCAAGCTTATATATTCAGGGAATTTCTTATAAATTGACTTCAAACACTTTTACAATCCAAAATTTAGCGCTGTGAAAATTTTGCCACGCATGCATAGTCGTTTGAACATACATTCTTTGTATTTTCGAAGAAAAAAATTAAAATACCATAATTTTGTTGCTTTTTGCACAAACTTGTTCAAACTTTCAATTCTTACTAATTTGAATTTTGTTCTTTCGTGTGAAGGGGTTTATTTTTGAATTAAATGAATTTTGAGAAACTTGGTTCCAGTCCCTTGCTCGATATGAAAAAGGCTAATTGTTTTTTATTTCCTTTCAGTAAAACAAAAAGTAGTAAAGCAACAGAGGATACAAGTACTCCAAACAACCTTCACATAGACATCTCGACAGAGACAAATGATAGTTCAAACTACAGCAGAAAACATAAGGACAAGTCAAGAGAATCAGATGAAGCTATTTCAAGTAAAAGAAGAAAAGATGTTAATGGGAATAAATCAAACACGGATAGCTATAATGAAAGCAGTGGAACTTTAAAACTAGTTAGAAAAAAGACAAAGAAAAATAAGAAAATCTATGCAATGTAAAAAATAAAAAGAGTTGGAATTCAGATGAAACTATTCCACAGGGAACCCGGCTTTTGGTTGCTTTGCTTAAAAAAAATCGCCTTTGCATTATATGCATAGCTTTTTCGGGATTCATGTGGTGCCTAGAAGACCTTTGTAAACAGTCTATGAAATCCGACCTCTGTGAGTGGGACAGTCGTTGGCGTGTAATCAGATCCGGTGGTAATGCACTCGCATAGAGTAATCTTTAGTGTGTTTTAAGAGAGTGCGTTACTAAATTCGAATTTAGTTACCACTGGATCTGATTACACACCAACAACTTATAGAGGTTGGTCCCACTTATAGAGGTCGGTCCCACTTATAGAGGTCGGTCCCACTTATAGAGGTCGGTCCCACTTATAGAGGTCGGTCCCACTTATAGAGGTCGGTCCCACTTATAGAGGTCGGTCCCACTTATAGAGGTCGGTCCCACTTATAGAGGTCGGTCCCACTTATAGAGGTCGGTCCCACTTATAGAGGTCGGTCCCACTTATAGAGGTCGGTCCCACTTATAGAGGTCGGTCCCACTTATAGAGGTCAGATTTCATAGATTACGTAAACTGTTTTAAAACAAAGGTCACGATATGTAGCGCTAATCTCCTAGGCACCACAGGAATCCCGAAAAAGCTATGCGTATAAGGCAATTTTTTTAAGCAAAGCAACCAAAAGCCCGGTTCCCTGTGACTATTCCATGTTGAATGAGAAATGATGTCAATGGGAATCAATCAAACACAGAAATTTATCGTGAAAGCAGTGCAATTATCATGACTTGTATTTTTCCTGGTGCGCGCTCTTAAGGAAACCTTCGGAAAAAGTCATGTGATGGGGTCCGTATGGCTTTTTCCACCTGGTCTGTACAAACACGTACGGACCAGCTACTCGAAACATCACAAAAAATGGCATTTAACTTAAAAAGAGTGGGTAATATGATAAAAAATTATTGACTGAGTTAGGTCAGGCCATACAGGAAAATCTTTGGCTCTTGGTCATTTGTATGACATCATGACCGCAAGCCAAATATTTTCCTGTACGGCCCTCCCACTCAGTCAATGAGTACTTAATCTGAAACTACAATCTTGGTAAAAACTGGTTGGACATTTTACATGTCATGTACATATTTGCAAAAATCATTGAAAAACATTGCTCCCCCTCCCCACCCCCCTAATCAATGTTGATTTGGACTGAAATGAAAGGGACACCTAACTTTGTTATGGGGGAGGGGGGAGGGGCATGTGAAGAATATAAGAGGAGAAAACAATATTAAGCAATAAAAATGTGTCTGACATTGAGTACAAACACTAAAAGTGTGCAACATAAATACTGCTAAATTATGCAAATTATTTTGTTCTCTATTGTTTAATCAACAGTATTTAGTGGTAAATAGTACAAAGTATTGCACACTTTTAGTGTTTGTACTCTACAGTAAAACCCTGTTTAAAATAAAGAAAACCAAACCAAAACCTCAAAAACTTTGTCTCAATTTTAATAATTAACAATTCCTAAGTTGCTTAGTCATTTAGAGCCATTTTCATTAACCCATGAAACACACTTTAGTGTATCACTCTTTAATGCACCTTAATTCCATTGTGTTCTTTTGTTGTTATTTGACTATCACACTTTAACTAATACACTTTGTTTCACGGGTTAATGAGAACAATTCTAACTACAAAGTTCAAATCAAGGTTGATATTTATGTACACAAATAAAACTCACAAATGTTTAGGTGGTTGTGTTGTTCTCTCAACAGAACAAACTAAGCCATAGGGACCTGATTTCACTAGACATTTTTGCTGTTACAGTGCGAATCGAAAAACCGTGGGCACCCAGAAATATTTTAGAAATTGTTTATTGTTCATTGAACAACTCTAACTACAAAAGGTTTATCATACTACACATCAGTCAAACTTCTTGCAGTGATATAGTTGTTTCTGAGTTGTTCAACGAACAATAAACGATTTCTAAAATATTTCTGGGTGCCCACGATTTTTTGATTTGCACTGTAACATCCACAGCCTGGGTACCAGAGGTTATTTTTTACTTGCTTTCTAAGTTAGCAGACTTTTGACTTCTGGTTTCTGACTCTTTTAACACTTGTAAAACTTTCTTTCTACATCCAATTTATAGTCTTGCAGTAACGGCTTTGTTTCTAACAGCCTTCACTCTATAAGAGTATATATTGTTATGTAATAAAAAATGGTACACTTTTAGTACTCATTTTGAATCAAATGTTATTTTAGACTACATTTTTACTAGTGAGGCCCTGTTAGGGTTTTAGGATTATTTGGTGTTTTTGGAGCAGGGATATGGATTATTGACCAAAAAGTTTAAGGATTATGGATTATCTTTGCCGCATTTAGGACCAATTGAGGATTTAGAATTACCCCCAGGGCCTCACTAGTACTACAAGTCATACATTTTTACTCCATCTGGTACATGAAAAAAATGACTAAGCTCACACTAGTTTACAGCGAGGACACTTTCAACAACCATGAACACTTTTTTTAACCCACCAATGAGCTGATAGATTAAAACTTTCTGCACAAAGGCAGATTTGGCACTAATAGTGCCAGATGATAGTACCTGTGTTAATTTGTCATTATTTCTGCAATATTGTTCTTATTTTTTATTCTTACTCAGAAAATGTAATATTTTGAACACATGCAACTCCTAGAAATTCTAATAATGGTTAACATGTATGCTAATTAGTATCTGGTACTATTAGTACCAAAGTCACTAAATCGGAGAACCCTAATAGGATTTATAATGAACTCTTAGTGTATTTGAAATCCATGCTTTGTTTTTAGAGGATTTGAAGCAGTAGAAGGTTCAAACAACAATAACATGAAAAAGTTGAGTGTTCACGGATCGAGTATCAGGCTTGTAACATGGTATATTTTGAACCTATTGATCCCGGATCATTTTGGAATTTTTGATCCCTGAGCCATATTTTTTCCAAACTTTTGATCCTTGATCCCAGTTTTGATCCCTGATTCCGTTATATTTTCTCATGATCCCAATCCCAGTGGCTGCGATCCCGATCCAAAAGCAAAAATTCTGATCCCTGATCCCAAAATAACGCTGATCTCTGATCCCATATACCATGTTACGAGCCTGGAGTATCCTTACTATAAAACCTACATATCATACATTTTAACACCGGTCCTTCTCGTAAAATCTCTGGCACAGTCCACACTAGTTTAACTGCTAGTTATCGTACATTTTTACACAGATTTTCTAGTTAAAAACATTGGCACAGTCCACACTAGTTTAACTGCTAGCTATCATTCATTTTTACACAGATTTGTGTGTTAAAAATACCGATGCAGTCCACACTAGTTTAACTGCTAGCTATCGTACATTTTTACACAGATTTGCTAGTTAAAAACATTGGCACAGTCCACACTAGTTTAACTGCTAGCTATCATACATTTTTACACAGATTTGTTCGTTAAAAACACCGATGCAGTCCACACTAGTTTAACTGCTAGTTATCGTACATTTTTACACAGATTTGTGTGTTAAAAACACCGATGCAGTCCACACTAGTTTAACTGCTAGTTATCGTACATTTTTGTGTGTTAAAAACACTGTTGCAGTCCACACTGCTGTAGTTTAAAATCTTGTTATTGGACATTTTACTAATCAATTGTTTCTTAGAAACACTGATGCAGTGTACACTAGTTTAGCATCTAGTTGTCATTTTACTTCCATGTTTCTTTGAAACAGCGATGCATTGCACACAAGTACTACTCCAACTGTTTAGACTTTAATAAAACACAGTCTACTTATTATATTTACCACTACTATATTCAATCAGTGGTCTTTCTTCCAAAGACTTTCTGCGTTCCTTGTACTCTAGATGATGAAACTGGGATGAGAAATTCTGGTCGTCGATGGATGGTGTTTTCCATTCTTGATTCTTGCTCTGGCCATTTGTACCTGAAGTAATTGCCAAGAAATAAGGGGATATGGTCGTCGGAGTTGTCATCCAGTAGGATAGGCATGAATTTCCCGTCCTTGTTGCAGCATTTCATTGCCAGGAATGACATCATGAAATCAGACACATGTCGCAAACCCTTGGAGTTATCTGGACACAAAACAAATGAATTAAGGAATGATTGATTGAATACATAAGTGGATGAATACATGGATGAATGGATGGGTAGATGAATGAATGGGTGGACGAATGGGTGGATGAATGAATGGATGAATGAATGGATGAATGGGTGGATGAGTGAATGGATGGGCAGATGAATGAATGGGTGGATGAATGAATGGATGAATGAATGGGTGGATGAATGAATGGGTAGATGAATGAAGGGATGAATGAATGGATGAATGAATGGGTAGATGAATGAATGGGCAGATGAATGAATGGATGAATGGGTGGATGAATGAATGGATGAATGAATGGATGAATGAATGAATGAATGGATAGATGAATGAATGGGCAGATGAATGAATGGATGAATAGGTGGATGAATGAATGGATGAATGAATGGATGAATGAATGGATGAATGAATGGATAGATGAATGAATGGCCAGATGAATGAATGGATGAATGGGTGGATGAATGAATGGATGAATGAATGGATGAATGAATGGGTAGATGAATGAAGGGATGAATGGGTGGATGAATGAATGGATGAATGAATGGATGAATGAATGGGTAGATGAATGAAGGGATGAATGGGTGGATGAATGGATGGATGAATGAATGGATGAATGAATGGGTAGATGAATGAAGGGATGAATGGGTAGATGAATGAAGGGATGAATGATTGAATGAATACATAAGTGAATGAATACATGGATAAATGGATGGATGAATGAATAAATAAATGAATGATTGAAGGAATGAATGAGGAACAGTTAGCACCAATTCCAAACATCGTTCAGGATAAGTTTAAAAAACAGTAGAGTCTTTCAAAACAATTGCCCTTAAACCTAGGGGGCCAATGAAAATGCAGATTTGACTGGTGCTGAATTACTAATAAATGGATGAATGAATGAATGAATGAATGGATGGATGAATGGATGGATGAATGAATGGATGGATGAATAAATGGATGGATGAATAAATGAATGAATGAATGGATGACTGGATGGATGGATGAATGAATGGATGGATGAACGGTTGATTGGATAAATGAATGGATTTATAAATGGACGATAACCAATTAATAAATAAGTGCATGAATGAATGGATGGATGAATGAATGGATGGATGAATAAATGGATGGATGAATAAATGAATGAATGAATGGATGACTGGATGGATGGATGAATGAATGGATGGATGAACGGTTGATTGGATAAATGAATGGATTTATAAATGGACGATAACCAATTAATAAATAAGTGCATGAATGAATGGATGGATGAATGAATGGATGGATGAATAAATGGATGGATGAATAAATGAATGAATGAATGGATGACTGGATGGATGGATGAATGAATGGATGGATGAACGGTTGATTGGATAAATGAATGGATTTATAAATGGACGATAACCAATTAATAAATAAGTGCATGAATGAATTAATGAATGAATGAATGAATATCAAATAAATGGGTTAAATGAATGAATGAATAAATGCATGACTTAATGGATAAATGAATGAATGCACAAATGAATGAAAAAATAAATAAAGGTTTGAATAAATGGATATATTGTTGGTTGAATGGCTAACTAAATAGATGAATAAATGTATGAACGGATGAATGAATGACCTATATCTCTGATCTATTGACAGGTTATTCGCCAACACACTCCCTGAGATCGGCGAATAAGAATTTACTAAAGCCACCTACAGGAATAAAGACAACAACATATGGGGATAGGTCATTTTCTGCTGTCGCCCCAAAATTATGGAACAATTTACCTGAATCTATAAAAAGTGCCCCATCACTTGATCGTTTTAAAACTTTATTGAAAACACATTTATTTCTAAGTGACATTTAAGTATTTTAAGTCTTCATCGTATATTTACGCACATTAATTTTATCACTATCATGTTAACATAAGCGCACTGAGACATATGTATAGTGCGCTATAAAAGAACTTACTATTATTATTATTATTATTAATGAATAGATAAATAGAAACTATAGAGTAAACTAGTATAGGCTGCGTCAGTGTTCGATATAAATGATAGGTAATGGAATGGAATTTGTAACACCGTAAAAAAATGACGAAGGGCTCAATATGACTAAATGGATAAATTAATAAATGAACAAATAATTGATGTAAAGATGAATAGATGCATTAATGAATGAATAAGCTGATGAATAAATGAACAAAATGGTTCTACTTTAAATGTTAAAATTCTAAAAGTGTTAAGAACATTCAACTCACCATCTCTGAACCCCTTCAAGTTTTTAGCTGGTTCTTCAAATATCTTCTTCAGTTGTTCCGAGACGCACAGGAACAAGTAATCAGCTTTGTTAACTTGTTCCATCTCGTAGCGATAATGGCCAATTTCTAACACCTCATTGAAGTTTATAGCAAACATGTTGCACTGGTAACCCTTCTTGCAGAAGCAGAGGTACAAGTCATAGGCCTTGCTGAAGATCTCTGATTCGCCTGGGTTGCAGACAATGTAGATTTTCTTGGTTTGGTTTTCTGAAGCTTGACAAGTTAAATACAATTCATGATTGTAATAATTATTATCATTTGTAAAAACAATGCTGTAAATAACATAAAATAAAAACAAAATACTGTATAATCTGATTTATTTTTTGCTTTATCTTAGTAGTAGATCTTGGCTGTTTGTCTGATAATTTGTTGGTTTATTTTGTTGTTGCTTTCTTGCTTTTCTGTTTGTTTTGTTTGTCTGTGTGTCTGCTTGTCTGTCAGTCTGTTTGGTTTGTTTGTCTGTTTGTCTGTCTGTTTGTTTTGTCTGTCTGTGTTTCCGTGTGTCTGTTTGTCTGTTTGTTTGTTTGTCTGTCTGTTTGTTTTGTTTGTCTGTGTTTCTGTGTGTCTGTTTGTTTTGTCTGTCTGTTTGT
>OX459104.1:14864975-14877475 GCA_949775045.1 Metridium senile
TTACATACAGACATGCTAATGTATTGGCAATGTTCACGTAATCCAAGGCGATGTCTGGGTCGTGTTTTAGCTCGTCTGAACTATGCATAGTTCTCTGTTTAAACAAAGATATAGCAGTGAGACTGACATATATATACAAAACAATCTTCGTGATCATGATCATCATATCAGCATCACCAATCGTGATTTTTATTATGATTATGGCGCAGTTTAGTTTACCACGCGCCTTTCACCGCTGTGATCCTGGTTCGAGTCCAGGCTCGGAAAGGAATTGTATGTGAGTTGAGTCTGTTTGCATGATGTGTTGTTCTCCCCAATGATGATGATGATGATGATGATGATCATCACCACCACCATCATCCCCACTATCATCATCATCACCGTCACAATCATCATCACAATCAACATCGTAATCAACATCATCACCACCACCATCATCATCATCCCCGTAATCATCATCATCATCACCGTCATCATCATAAGTATCTTCATCATCATGATCACCATCGCCACCACCATCATCTCACCACCATCGATCATTACAGTCATTATCATAATCATTATCACAATCAATATCATCATCATCATCATCATTATCATGTATCATCATAATTGTCCCTATCATCATCATCATCATAATCGTCATCATCATCATCATCATCATCATCATCATCATCATCATCATCATCATCATCATCATCATCATCATCATCATCGATCACCGCCATATATATGGTCGGCCATCATACCTTCATTTGTAAGACTCGTTCCATGATAGGTTTTACTACCCCTGTATGTCCTGCCTTCTCAAGAAACTGGGCCACTTCGTACGCATAGGGAATGGTCTAAGTAAGAAACGATTGCATATTTACCAATTATTCCACAAAATCGAGTTGTACGCATGCATGACCTCATAAGCCTGGTTCACATTAGCGAGATAAGCATAAGCATAATCAAAAGCAACATACGTAGACTCAGTGAAGCATTACTCGACTAGGTGTGAGAAAAGACAAGTGTAGCTAATGAGTACCAACTAAGGGGCTGTTTATATGAAGGCGAGTTGTCCCTACTAGTGGGGATTACTCTATTGTTTAATATTCCCCTGGGGACACAAAACAATAGAGTTATCCCGGCTAGCAGGGACAACTCGCCTTCATATAAACAGCCCCTTAATCTGCGTATGTTGCTTATGATTATGCTTATGTCGCTAGTGTGAACCAGGCTATAGCCGACGAGGCTGTTCTGAATCGGTTACTTGCTTTGTACGACGAGCAAGCAAGCAAATCGAAAAAAGTGACCGAAATAGTAGCTTTTTGTAAACATCTGTAAACACAAATATTGAAGCATCCGTCTCCAGGGGCGGATCTACAGGGGTGTCCCTAGTGGTACCAGATATCCCCCTAGCGCCGCCATCACCCCTATTTTATGGAAGACATTTAGGGACCGTACACCCCCTAACACCACAAAAGCCCTTCATTTGCAATTGGGACACCCCCTGACAAATTTCTTGATCCGCCCCTGGTATCCATCGTCTAATGTGAAAAGGCCCGATATCCCTTTTCTAAATGAGGAAAAAGTAACTATCTAACCTTTCTTAAAGAGTATTTACTGTTCTGTCCTGCCTCGACGCCTTCATTGTAGAACAACGTCATTTGGTCGTCGATTGTCTTGGTGTGTTGGGCGACAATGTCTTCACCAGACAAACCAGTTGCATTCCAGTAGGTTATCAAGTCATACATATTCTCACCACTGAAACAGACGATGATGCATGATGATGCATGATGATGGCGATAATGATAATGATGATCATGTTTAGTGGTGGTGGTGGTGGTGGCGGTGGTTATGATAATAATAATGATGATGATAACAATGATGGTAGGGTTGAATATCATACATTTTTAGTTACAGGCAATACGTTGTACAAATGATTGTTCTCTTTTCTAGCCTTTTTGAAATTTTTCTTTTTTGATGATAGTGACGATGCTGCTGCTGCTGATGATAATAATGAAGGTGATAATGATGAGGGTCATCATGATAATGACGATAATGAATATGGTGATGATGATAGTAATGATAATAATGATTCCACTAATCATAATAATATTGATGATAACGAGCAAAAAGAATATGATAACTATCTATGATGATGATGATGATGATAATGACATTACAATTTATCTACCGTAAAAATGTTCATGCTGCTGATGATAGTTTACATAATGCTTTACTTATATCCATTGGTAAGGGAAAGGCAAGTTTACTTAAATTTACGAGAGGACAGAAAACTGCCGAAAAATTAGTGTATTTTCGAGCTCGACATAGCACCTTCGTACCGGAAGTGAGCACACTAATGTGTGGCATTTGTCACCAATGATTTTGATATGATGATGATGATAGTAAGATGATAATGATAGTAATGATAATGATGATCATAGTAATGATAGTGATGATGATGATGATGATGATGATGATAGTGATGATGATATTATAATGATATTGTAATACTAATACTAGAGTACAAACACTAAAAGTGTGCAACATAAATACCACTAAATACTGCTAAATTATGCAAATTCTTTTGTTCTCTATTGTTTAATCAACACTATTTAGTGGTAAATAGTACAAAGTATTGCACACTTTTAGTGTTTGTACTCTAGTACTTATAATAATACCTTCTCAGTGAGTAGAAAACAGGTGGTTTCAGGATGCATTCTGTCAATCGTTTCTTGTCGTCCAGGTTTTTCAGCAGGTAAGGCAGCTCCATGTAGACTCGCTCAGGGATTCTCGTATTGTAGAGGTCGCTACGTTCCTAGCAACATAAATGAGAACATGTGATTTGGGGAATGTGCTGTGACATATAAAACATTTGGTAGTTCGTATTTGTTTTTGATTTTGGTTTTATATTGATCCCACTTTTGCGTATGCCATTTATGAGATGGTTCGCTTGTGTTTTTTGAGTTGTTGTTCAGTGTTGTTGTTGTTGCTGCTTGAAAGTTCTTCTTATTCTATCTTTCTTGTCTCCATTTCCATTCACCTATCTCTTTTTTTTAAATATTCTTGTAATCTAGTTAAACGGCGTTCCTTCCTTCCTTCATTGACTTCTTCCTTATTTCCTTCCCTCTTTCCTTCCTATCTTCCTTCCTTCCTTCCTTCCTTCCTTTCTTCCTTACTTCCTTTCTTCCTTCCTTCCTTCCTTCCTTCCTTCCTTTCTTCCTTCCTTCACTTTCCTGATTGAGCCCCCTCTGCACTTTTTTGATATTATTTTCTTCTTTTATCTACTTCAGCTCTTCTTTTATTTTAAATTTTTATTATTAATAACTAGCACATACACACACAAAATTTATAATTAAAGAATGCCACAATAAATATGACACACGAGAAGACAAATAATTACTAACTTACTTGCAATACATAAAATACTTCAGCTCTTCTATTTACTATTTCAAAGTTACCTTAAGTTTGGCTTCGAAGTAGTTGGCAACTTGTCGTATATACTTGTTCTTGTTTTCTATGTCTTCGAAGTAACGCTTTGACACAGCAGTGGCTAACTCATCGTATGCAAAACTACACACACACAACAAAAGGTAATGTTAACTTTGCGCATTTTAAAAATCGTCATTACCATCATTGTAACTAACAACAACATTATGATTTCGATTATCCTCTTCGTCAAAATTATTAACAAAATTGGTATCATCCTCCTCCTCCTCCTCCTTATCATCATGAAATGCATCATCGCCATCATCATCATCATTTACCAGGAATAAATCAGATATTACTTTGCCTTTTGCCAAAACTAACTGGGGTCAATCAAGATCGAATTATATGTTTTTAAAAGAATGGAATGTTTTACCTAACTCATGCATTAAGTTTTCAGCGTCCTATGCAATTTTGAAGAAAAACTATTTCACTAGTATTTAACATTATAATTATAAACTATTAGATATGTTATGTATTTTATTGTATTTTTGTATATATAGTTTTTTTTATTATAGTTTTTAGGGTTGTAATTTCAAATCATATATATTTTATACTTTCTTTTTGTATACTGTTATTCTTATAATTTGTAAATTTATGGGCTTATTTGAGGTCCCTCATGAAAAGCACCTTAGGGTGATGAGGTCTCCTCGTTAAATAAAGTTTTCATTCATTCATTCATCATTGTTATCACCATGTTTACCATCATCATCATCACCATTAACATCATCACTATCATCTAATTATAATCATCATTACCACTCACTGTTATCACCATAATATTAATCATCATCATCATCATCATCATCATCATCATCATCATCATCAACATCATCATCATCACCACCATCATCATCATCATCATCATCATCATCATCACCATCATCATCATTATCACCATCATCATCACCATCACCATCACCATCATCACCATCACCATCACCATCACCATCACCATCACCATCACCATCACCATCACCATCACCATCACCATCACCATCACCATCACCATCACCATCACCATCACCATCACCATCACCATCACCATCACCATCACCATCATGATATGCATCCGCGGAAATTTTTTGAACATCACCATGAACGTGTTCGGACCGATAATTTAACTAATATTTTTTCGATTTAAAAAAAAATATTTTGTGATTTTGTGGGTTTTCCATGAAATATTTCACTCCTAAACTTTGGTGTTTCTCCATCTATTCATTTTTGCTTTATTCAAGTTGAGGTTCAAAAAGGGAGAATTTTCGGTCAAAATATGAAAAAAATTGTTTTATTCCGTTTTTTCGTCAAAAAAAGGGGTGATCCGTAAAGAACCCTCTATGCTGGTACACCATAAGAACTCCACCGCGTTCTAGTTTTTCGTTAAATTTACGAAGATTACAAGTCTAGTACAAGTCTAGCATTTACTCAGAATCTTGAGTTTTGAAATCACATCAACTTTGAGAACGTACTGAAAACCTGCCTAAAACAATAGTCAAAATTATGAAACTTCGTATGCATTGTTAATCAACGTTATCTAGGATATTCGTAAAAACAATTTTTTGAAAATCATTTTTTTAACAAAAATATCATGTATAGCAAACCTTTTGAACATGTTCGAAATTAGTTCTTTTGCTATTTTTTTGACGAAATTAAAAAATATATACTAGCAAAATACTAGAGCGGGAAGACATTAAGGTCCGTTTGCATTATTTTTCATTTTTAACGTTCGCCATCGCAATCTGAATTTTTTACAGCACATTCTTTGCGAAGATTTTGAAATGGGCTGAAACAGCTGAAATTTTGTTTAAACACTCGTATTTTTGAAAATGCTTATTCACCTTCGTACATATAGACTAGGGCTACTCAAATATTAAATATTATAGTATAAAAAAATAAATATGGCAAACATTCCGAACATGTTCAAAAAATTTCCATGTAAGTAAATTAAAATGTTGTCAAAAATATAGATAAATAATTGCTTGAAAATGTAATTTATGTAAATTGGGGAACGAGATTGCCATAAGATGATATTTTGCCGGAAAGGAACAATAAACAAGGGATAGTCGCGGTGCATTATGGGTCGGTATATAAGTAGAAGTACGCTATGAATTTGAATCAGTCTACGTGCAGTCACCGCCATCGTATGATTAAACTTTTGCAGCGGAAATACTATATTAGTTTATTTCCATGCTTTACGTCTCTTTTGTTTATAGCTTGTTCATAGGAACCTTTTTACCCCAAAAGGTTACATTAAAGCGTAGCAAGGGTACACGTTTCCCACAATTTGTACCACAATGTGCTTTTTGTGTGTGTGTGTCCGGCATGCTGCCAGATATATCTATTGAGTATGATATCATATAAGTTTACATGTACTATACCTGTAACTATACTATTAGTATGGGATGTCTGAAAGTTTAACCTATATAACTCATTGTATGACACTTTTGCTGTGTGTTGCGTCTGACTGGCCAACATGCCCAAGTATCGATGTTGTGGTCCCGTTTTCACACCAGACTGACGACTTTCCGTCATGAAAAGATTTGTCCGTCCTGACGATTTGACCGCCTTCTATATCGTGAAAACGAGTAAGGCTAGTGACACTTGTATTCCATTTGTCCACGCTAAACCGACCAGAAACTATTTGACATATCTTGAAAAAGCTGATAAAACGTATGGTTGCTAGTAGGATTATGCATAGAATGCTGAAGTGGTTAACACATATTTCATTCATTCATCTATTCGTTTATTGATTAATTAATTAATTATTTCAATGTTAATTTATTTATCCACTAATAGATTTACAATAAGCTAAACTAATATATAGAAAAACAGATGTTTTAAAATGGCAAAACACCGTAAATTAATTAATTGCCAAGTGTTAAATTAAACAAGTGTTAAACAAAACACAAACATTACATAAACAAACAAAGCAGCTTGCAAAGTGATTTCTCAAAGAATGACAGGATGTTTCAAGCTGACAACGGGAGCCTTTTACACGTGCTCAGTGTACTTACAGTACTTGTAGTCTCTTCTCTGTTGAATTTTGAACACATGACGGTTTGCAGTTACCTACAAGTCACCAACATTTCTAATATCTAAATTACGAGCGGCTTGAAAAGGCACATGTTGAAAAGTCAAATAGGCGTTCGACAATAAAGTGTAGTGGCGACCACACAACAGTGATTATGAGAAATCAGCAATAATCGGAAGCTTGGCCACTTCCCACGGAAGAGGGGAATAAATAACGTGTTGCGGACTCATTGGAAAAGAGTGAATGATAACGACTACCCATAAGAACGCGATAAGCTCAGGTCGACATTTTACTATAAACGGTAACTGTACAACAGACGTAGATAAAACTTATTAAACCTTTGACTCCTACAACGCCCGAGACTGCCCGTAAACTGAAAATGCCCCTGCTATGGAAAATTGCTACATTCCTAAACAAGCCAAATTTGCACCGTTATAAGTCAAGGATGTTTTGCAGAAATCAGTGACAACAAACTACGCCTAAGAAGAAATGTAGCAAAAAACATCATTTAAAAATTAGTAAAGTAAAAAAATTGTTTTCCGCGTTGTTTCTCAATAATAAAAATCACACTTTTTAACCTTGGATTTTTTTTTTATTAAAACTAATCTTTTAGGCTAAACAGCCTTTTCCACAACAAAATTAATTCGTTGTGCTATGACTCAGCTTGTGATGGTCATTTTAACTTATTATACGTGTTTTCCCTACTTTCCGACTGGAAAGGACTATGGATATGTGGACATTTTTACGTGGTGAACACTCTGGAACTCCACTAAATCAGTATCTTTATTTACATGTAAACTCAAGTCTTTCCTTTTCTCCCA
Organism: Metridium senile; assembly: GCA_949775045.1. Taxonomy (NCBI): domain Eukaryota; kingdom Metazoa; phylum Cnidaria; class Anthozoa; order Actiniaria; family Metridiidae; genus Metridium; species Metridium senile. The sequence continues at coordinate 14,872,305 of OX459104.1, forward strand.
ATATTTTGCATGGTTCTACTGACTTTCTTTTCTCTTTAATCATCTGTATTTCAATTGTACATGTAAGGCGCCGAATTGAAATAAATTATTTTTTTATTATTAACAACAAAGCTCGGATATTTCCGTCAGTTAAATATGAACTAGGTTTTAAAATATCTCTGTTTGGTTACCCAGAAAGCAGCTAGAGTTATATCAAAAATACCTCAAAAAATAACATTATCAAAATAAAAAAACATGCAGGCCTATAACTTTAAATTCTTCAGTGTTATAAAAAAAAATTTTTTTTTTCACTGCTTTAATAGTTTAATAGTTTGTCATACTTGGTGATCTGGCGTCATTCAGTTTGGACTACGAAAGTCAAAAAATCACCTTGTGTTCGTTTGCTTTTGTTCGCTAAAACTTGATGATTTGCATGCATAATACGTTGTTATTGTTATATTTATTGGCTCAATATATAGTTGAGAATTCATGCGAGAAAAGCGGCTTTATCTGTGCTTTTTGTAGACGGATACTTAAAATCTTAAAAACGTAAAAAAATGTATAAATATATTTGCTTATACCAAAAAAAATGTCCCATCAATAGCGCAATTACAGAAGAACATTTTAGTAGCAAAGGCACGGATCTCCATCTTTAATTTCTTGAAATATTTGATAAAAATTAAATAGCAAAATTTTTGAACCGTTACAAAAATATACCATGTTCAAAAAATGTACCACAAAAATGGCAATTTTTTTGAACGGTTCAAAAAATATACTATTTTGTGGTAATATTTTCGAACCAGTTCAAAAAAATTGCTATGTGATATGGCAAATTTTTTGAACAATGGTACGAATGCATATGACCATCACCATCACCATCACCATCACCATCACCATCACCATCACCATCACCATCACCATCACCATCACCATCACCATCACCATCACCATCACCATCACCATCACCATCACTATCACTATCACTATCATCATCATCACTATCACCATGCATCATCGTCATCATCATCAGTATTACCTATACAATCCGTTGGTTTCGGTAAGAAAGTCGTCCATAGCAAAGAAAACCGATGACCAGACTTGGTTGGTGATGTTCAAAATGGCTTTGATCTCGTTCTCTGACAATCCTAGTCTTGACGCATGAATGCAGCACATTATCTAACAACAAACAACAAACAATATGTTAATGGATTATACATGAGTTGAATTTGTTTGATGTGTTCTTCTCCCCTATACCACGAGGGTTTTTCTCCAGGTTATCCAGTTTTCCTCCCTCCGCAAAAATGAACATGTGAGCAGAGTTGTGTGACAAAATATGTAATGTAGAGGTAGTGAGTGTGAGTCTCCTCAATTAGTAAGGTACTTGTGTCTGCATGCTAAATACATTGAGACGTTAAAAAAGTGATTTATTTTAGCCATTTAATAATTTATGTCAGTCATATTACCGACATCCTTTGCAGGCTTCAGAGTGTGGACCGTAGCTTTTATTACGACAATGATTATTGAATTAGGTGTATATCCAGTGGATGTTGATAATTATACTAGTTACACACTGGTTTTCAGTGGCATACCTTGGAATATCCCACCCGCGAGTCACTTGTAATTTCTAGTATATACACGAGCCTTAAGGCGAGTGTGTGTGCAAAGAAAATACAAGTGACGAGTGAGATATTCACTGTATGCCACGACAAAACATTGTATAACTACTTTATCCCACATCATATAAAATAAAGAGAACCCGCAATGTCTCATGGGAAGAGGCAGTAGAATACATCCGAATATACGAACAGCTTTCAAGCATTCTGATTGGCTGTATTTTATATGATTTGTGAACTCTAATTTCTTACTTCTTCTATGATATTGCCTTTGTAGTCTTCAGGGTTGTAGTCTTTTTCAAGTCTTTCCAAAAACTTGAGAAACAAACCAACAGTGCTACGAAACAATATGAAGAAATGACATTAGCCAATCGGAGCTTGCGTTATATGTTAAACCAATCAGATGGCATGTTAGATTGTTGATTGCTTCAATTTACAAGAGGGAGCTTTTTATATTTAGGATATGTTAAAATTAACCAATCGTGTCGCTCGTTATTTTGTTGTTATAATTGACCAATCACAGGGCACTTTATACTGTACACTGATTGATAACTTAACCAATGATGTCGCTCGTTATTTTGTTGTTAATTGACCAATCCCAGGATGCATAATATTGTAGAACCATGTAATATCTAACCAATCATGTCGCTTCTTATTTTGTCAAATAGCAATAATTGACAATCACAGGACGCATTATATCTTAGACTGATGTAATATCTAGCCAATCATGATGAACGTTATAAATTTTCATGTACTAGATATTCGTTGTAATACATTATAAACCAGTCATATTTGAGCTTTTAAGATTCCTGACTTACTCGTTGGCTTGAATAAGACTGTCTATGTAGCTGTCGAGCTGAAAGAATTCACCAAAACTAACGAGCTCCTATGAAATAACAACAGATGATGACGGCGATAATAACATGATGATGATGGAGATGATGATGATGATGATGATGATGATGATGATGATGATGATGATGATGATGATGATGATGATGATGATGATGATGATGACGATGCTAATAACATGATGGTGACGATGCTGGTGGCCATATTGATGATGATGATAATGGTGGTGGTGGTATTGATGACGACGATGATGATGATGAAAATAATGATGATGATGATGATGATGATGATGATGATGACGATGCTAATAACATGATGGTGACGATGCTGGTGGCCATATTGATGATGATGATAATGGTGGTGGTGGTATTGATGACGACGATGATGATGATTAAAATAATGATGATGATGGTGATGATAATAATGGTGATTTTATAGATGCTGGTGGCCATGTTGATGATGATGGTAATGGTGGTATTGATGATGATGACGATGATGATGATGATTAAAATAATGATGGTGATAATGGTGATGATAATAATGGTGATTATAGAGATGCTGGTGGTGATGGTAATAATGGTGATGATAATAATGGTGATTATAGAGATGCTGGTGGTGATGGTAATAATGGTGATGATAATAATGGTGATTATAGAGATGCTGGTGGTGATGGTAATAATGGTGATGATAATAATGGTGATTATAGAGATGCTGGTGGTGATGGTAATAATGGTGATGATAATAATGGTGATTATAGAGATGCTGGTGGTGATGATGATGACAATGATGATGGTGGTGATGATGATGACGACGACGACGATGATGATAATAATGATGATGGTGATGATTATGATTATGATTATGATAATGATGATGGTGATGATAATGACGATGATAATAATGATAATGTTTATCATGACAAGGATACCTTCAATAACGTCTCCAAATACAGAGGATTATCTGTCTGTTGTTTCTTGAAGATTTTGGTTCGCTGCTCAGTAGATAGAGTTTTTCCACGTTTTTTCAAGGCGGCCTATTTTGATTTAAAATAAAATAAAATTGTCGTCAGCTCAAAGAAAGGAGCAGGAGCAGGAGCAGGAGCAGGAGCAGGAGCAGGAGCAGGAGCAGGAGCAGGAGCAGGAGGAATACTCACCAGTGCCATCTCTTCTCGTTCTTGTAGGTTTAGTGGTTTCATGGTGATAGTTTGTGTATTTTTTCTATCGTTTAATTCATCTACGCTTTCCTTGTCGGAGTCTCGTGTTGATACAAGGAAACAAACATTGTCAGGCAGGTCTTTTGGTAACCAGTACAAAGGCTGCAAGACAATAGTAGTATTTCAGCGGTTATTCATATTGTGTTTTGTCATAAACAAAAATCCTTCAAAATTCGTGAGACAAACAAATAACGTTCTACTTAATTATCTCATATATCCACGATGAATAACCCTTATCACTATCATCATGCAATGATGATAGGTATTATAATAATGAAATTTGTAACACCGTAAAAAATGTTGACTTAACTTTACTGACGTTTCGAGCTTTAGCCCTACGTCGGAGTAAAAGAGTTAGACTAGGTTAAGTCAACATTTTTTATGGTGTTACAAATTTCATTATATTACCTATCGTTTATATCAATATTTTCCATTCAATGATTATCATAATCAGCATGGTGATCGTGATAATAATGATGATGGTGACGATGATGGTGATGATTATGATGATGATGACGATGATTGACGATGATGGTGATGATAATGATGATAATGATGATGGTGACGATGATGGTGACAATGGTGATGATAATGATGATGTTGATATATGATAATGATGATGATAATGATGATGATTACGATGATGTTATTATCAACATCATCACCTCCACCACCACTACTTTCATCATCATCATCATCACAATCATCAGTATCATCACCATCACCATCTTCATTATAATAATAGTAATCATCATCATCACTATTATCATGGTAATCGCCAATCATCATCATCCATCATCATCACCACCACCACCACCACCAAAACCACCACCACCACCACCACCTCCACCACCACCACCTTCATCATCATCATCATCATCATCATCATCATCATCATCATCTTCATCATCATCATCATCATCATCATCATCATCATCATCATCATCATTATCATCATCATCATCATCATCATCATCATCATCATCATCATATGCATTATCATCATTAATTACCTTCATCGTTTGTCCTGCTTCTTCAACTTTATTCAAAGCATCGATGATGATGAACGCCCTACACCCAGCTTTCTTTACTCTCGACATCAAACCGTTCAGCTTCTTGATCAAATCACGAACTTCATCTTTCTCACTCGACTTAAGAGTGTCATCATGCACTACTTTATCGCTGACTTCGTCATGAAGTTCGTCGACAAGTCGTGAAAGAATGAACCTTGGATCTGAAGAAACAACATCTATGTCAAAAGTATGGTGGAAAGAGAAAGCTTGCTTTTAGACGGAGATGAATTTAGGATAGAAACAAATGATTACTGATCACGATTATCTCGTCAAACTTATGTGAATGAATGAAATCAAATGGATGGATAGATAGATGGAAGGATGGATTGTGAATGGATGAATGCATGAATGCATGAACGAATACACGAATGAAATATTAGTTGAATGAACGAATGAATTAATGATTGATTAAATGAATCAATGAATGAATCAATGACTGTT
>OX459104.1:14882475-14927475 GCA_949775045.1 Metridium senile
CCACCGGAACGAAACCACCGGAACCACCGGAACCACCGGAACAAGAAATCGGAACTACCGAAACAAAAAATCGGAACCACCGAAACGACCGAAACAAAAATCGGAACCAAAAAAAATAATAATAATAAAAAAAATAATAAAAAAAATAATAAATAAAAAAATAAATAAAAACTAAATAAATAACTATATTTTCATGTTTCCATACACCATTATTTGTTTGGAAAAAACACATACTGCTTCCTAACAAACCTGCAGCATTCATTTATTGAAACGATCGAGTTTTTAAAAGTATAATCGGCCTAAAACTGAACATATGTCGAGTACGAGTACAGCCTTTTGTTACCTATCTCCACTAAGTACAAACCAATTTGCACTGTTTTGTACAAACTAATATTATGTCTATCACGATCATTAAGTTTTCACTCCACAATGCTGTTTTGTTTTTCCCCTTTTTATTGTATATATGATACAACAACCTTCAATTATTGATATCATTTTATTGTATTCAACATAAGTATCATTATTACAAATATATTTTGCTCTATGGCCGAGTACTTGTACTTTTCATCTGTTTTAAAAAAGATTATTAAAACTACAAATATACTGTCCTTGGGTTTGCAATAATCATACCCATAATCACAGTCGGCCGGTAGCAGATACATGTATCAAACTCAAACTGCACTTAATTTTAAAATTTGATCTAAGAACATTTTTAATCAAGGATGTCTCACAATCAGTCCAATTCAGACGCCGGACTTCTAATGTGCCTGATATTACAAATAAACTGATAAACACTCTAATTATTCATGGAGAGTCCGACGTTTGAACTGGGCCTTACTCTTTTACAATGAGCAAACCGAACAAGAACGCAAATGAAAAGTTAATATGAAACATTAACAAAGTATACGCATTTTGACAATCTTTTGATCGCCACGCAATTGTAGTTTTTTTTTAAAGAAATAATTGGACTCGAATCCCACATTATATTGTGTGTGATTCAATGCTTCAAAGAACTGTCCAGTATGTTATAGTTAAACAAGCTCACGTGTTGACCCCTAGAGTCGATGAATGATTTGAATGTTTGATTGTCGATTCATTATTCCGAGTTGAATTTTGCATCGTCGAAAACGAAGAGTGCAAAATTCAAATCAATTCAAATTCAAAACCAGGTCAATAGCAATCCTTTTAGTTTTAACTTACTATCTAATGATGCATTCAGTACTATCATAATAAATGAACATAGTTATTAGTTGATCGCGAACTGTTCCATTAAAAGCGTGGGAAGAACATATCATGTGATCGCAGATCGCATTTTAGGCTAGGTATAGAGGCTAGGTTAGAGGCTGTGTTCTTCCAACTGAACAAGTAAATGGTATATAAAAAAACAATAAATTAATGATAGTTTATTTGTCTTTAATTTGTTTTATTAATGGAAACGTTAACAAATACATTTTTTCTGACATTTTTTTTTTTTTTTTTAATTTTTGTTTGAACTTTTGTTTTGCATTTTTGTTTCGGTCGTTTCGGTGGTTCCGAATTTTTGTTTCGGTCGTTTCGGTGGTTCCGATTTCTTGTTCCGGTCGTTCCGGTCGTTCCGGTGGTTTCGTTCCGGTGGTTACGTTCCGGTGTTCCGGGTTTTATCACATGCCGACACTTTAGACAAAAACAATCACGCAATCTTTGTACTTTAAAATATATGATCACGTGATCCTTGTACTTTTTAATACACGATCACGTGATCTTATCTCTTAAACCTGATTCAAACATGAATGAAAAAAATAAGAACAGCTTTTTCAATAAAGGTTGAGCAAGGTGAAGATCGAAAGGGATTATGGGCATACATCTATTTCAAAAAGGTTGTCCAAGGCAATGATTATGAAGAGGGTCCTGAAGGGGGGTATCCAATCCCAATTCCCAATCAATTTTTTATCAAAATCCCTATTACCACAGGAAGCCCAAACATTAACCACAGGAAGCCCAAACATTAACCACAGGAAGCCCAAATTGAATACTAACCTCAGGAAGCCCAAGGTAGTTCGATTTTCTCTTCTAGTCTACTAAAACGACGTAAAATGTTGCAAATTACTCAATTTAAAACATTATTTTAGCATCTAAAGAGAAAACGAATGGACAAGAAATAGCCAACTCCTATGGACAAATCCCAATCCCAATGGGCAAATCCCAATTCCCAGCCTCGAAAAAAGGCAAATCCCAATTCCCAATTTACCCCTTCAGGACCCTCTATGAAATATCCCACATTTGAAGCAGTTGTTAAAATAGCATGCTCGATCTGCTTTGTTTCGGAATGTCCGACTATATTTTCTATGATCATCATTTTGCAATGTAATTTTGCAAGCTTTTTATATAAGGTGGACGTAAAAGATCCTGTTGTGCTCTTCGAAAAGAGCAGGGGATTGTCTCCCGGCACAACAGTCAGGTCTCAGCATACTACAGGGCCCACAGTTATTGGCGTAAGCTGCTGTGGTGTCCCTGCATGGCTTCGTATGAAGGAAAAAGCTAAATAAATAAATAGATAAACAAAATACAAAAAAGGGTTTTCTGTGCAAGTAGTTTTATAGCCCCAGGTGCATCCAAGATGCATTGCGCGCTTTGATGATTTTCTCACATACGGAAAATAGCAATATTTGTGAAGAAAAGTAATATCCAATTATATCTGTTTCCATCGTTCGTTATAAAAGTTAATTTTCATATCTTTTAAAATGTATATATAAATTAATATCTAATAAAGCTTTCTGGGATAATATTTCAGTCGTTCCGGCCTTTTTTATACTTATATTTGATGTAAATGTCGACCCGACGTCGTGGAAGGTCCGTCGTCTTCCCGGGCGACCTAAATGTCTATAAAGGATCAGAAGCTCTATGTTCGACCTATTCAGGGAGATAAAAAATCGTACTTGGCTTCAAAAGAAACGCCGATTGTGTATTTGTGGAAGTCCTACTGCATCGTGTCAACGTTGATACAAGGTATGAAGACTCAACTGCTGTTATAATCCAAAATATGTTTGTCATAGTGAAATGGTTTTTTAAACAACACTCGAGAAAGCCATCAAAATGAAACAGTATATTCTTGAATGTATTGATGTTTATGTAATCATTTTTTGAATCGTATGCATTCACGTCGTCATCCTGACCTTCTGCAGTAATATCCATGGACATTAACGTTTCGGATTCCATGCATAATATCATTTTTTTAGTACACGAAACGACAAACACTTCGAAGTCTTCGAACTTGACAGCCTGAATCAAACAAAGGGAAAAACCCGTGAGTAGCCCGCATTGCGGGATCGGTTTTCTAACCAATTAGAGAGCGACTTTTAACAATAGATATTTTCAAAACATAAACAAACGGCTGCAATGCACCTTGGATGCAAGAGGGCCTTTAAATAATCATTTTACAAACAATTACCCACCTCAGGCTCAGTGAATATCAGTGGATAATAACCTCGCTTTTATTACATATTGCAATATATATTTTACCAAACATGTGTACTGTATATAGTGAATAATAATAATAAAAATAAGAACAACAACAACAACAACAACAACAATAATAATAGTTTTGACATGATAAGGTGGCAGTTACAAACTGATGTTTGAAATAAAATCAATATAAATAAAAACAAAAATGTTCTACTGTGGAGCAAAACGCTAAACCAATGAAATAAAAACAAAATAGTTACTAACTAATTAATAGTAAATTAACTAATAGCTATGCACCTATCAATGTCTTGCCCATACAGGGGGAGTGCTGGCAAAGTCGGGCTAATGAACATAAACTTTGCCCGTACCTGGGGCTGCTCGATGTTTTTTAACAATTTCATCACAAAGTTCTGTGTCCACAACAGTAAATATATGAAATGCATGAAAGCGAGGTCCAGGGGACCCAAGGGATTCAAAACCTATTGTTTCAACCAATATGGCGGCCCGTGATAAAAGCGAATAGCCCCTGGGTATACCTGCACCCCACCCATTGGAGCAAGACATTGATAGGTGCATTATATTTAATAAGAACATTGATTTTGTTATGATTGCAATAGAGCTGTTTTTGTTAACCTGTGAAACACTCTTTAGTGTACATATCACTCTTCAGTCCACCTAAATTCCATTGTGCTAATTGGCCTTTTCCAAAACGAGTAAAGGACTGGGTACTAGTTTCCCTAATTAATGTAATTAAGAAAGAACCTCGTAATATAAAAGAGCAGATCAAGGTATGTAAGGTTCCTGAGATTTGGTGCTTTTGGGTGGATACTGAGTGAGTTACAGCCATTCAGAACTGCCCAAAATTACAAAGGAATGTATGGATTGGAAGGACAAGCGTCCTTCCAAACCATACATTTCCTTCTATTTTTAGGCATTTTTATGAGGCTGAATCTTGGTCAGAATACAACCAAATGCAACCAAACTCAGGAATCTTACATATTTTGATGTGCTCTATTTAATTATGAGGTTCATTTTTTAATTACATTAATTAGGGAAACTAGTACCCAGTCCTTTACTCGTTTTGAAAAAGGCCAATTAGAACTTTTGTTGTTGTTTGTTCCACATGTTACTATTACACTTTGTTTCACAGGTTAATGAGAACCCCCCCCCCAGGGGGTAGGGGACTCCCTTAAAAAATGGATAGGGGTGCGCAACAGACGGCTTTGAAAATGACCCTAAAAGGTATGCATAAATTAACTAAGATACTGATTTCAGACCCTAAAAGGTACGACCACATTTTTGACACAAAAATTGATGTATATATGTATAATCTTACATTCGAAAACTGACCCTAAAAGTTAGTGCCAGTTTGATACCCTAAAGGTACGCAAGGGTCTTATTTTCAACCCTAAAAGGTCCATTGAGCACCCCTATCTATTTTTAAAGGGAGTCCCTCCCTCCCAGGTGAGAACAGCTTTATACAAGTAATTTATTGAATGTATATAGTTCATATGCAATTTGGAGTTTAAATGCAATAAATAATTGATCATTTGCTCATGCAATAATAATTCTAAAAATTCTTTGATGATAACATGTTGATTGTAAATAATATATATGCTTTGAAGAAATGAAATGGATCCCCAAAATGTCTTCATATCACAGAAATTGCATTGAAAACAACTCTCGCTATTATAGGCAAGAGATCAATTATCAAAGTGTTCTCATTCACAGAAATTGTATTGAAAATATCTCTCCCTATTACAGCAAGAGATGGATTCCAAAATGTCATAATTCACATAAATTGTATTGAAAATAACTCTCCCTATTATGGGCAAGAGAAATAATTAATATTCCCAAAATGTCTTCATGCATTGACAGAAATTGTATTGAAAATATCTCTCCCTATTACAGGCAAGAGATGGTTTCCCAAAATGTCTTCATTAGTAGAAATTATATTGAAAATAACTCTTCCTATTACGAGAAGAAAATTCCCAAAATGTATTCAATGGCAGAAAAATGTATTGAAAATAATTAATCTCTTGCTATTACCACATGAGAAAGATTTCCAAATTGTCTTCATTCAGGGATATAATGTTTTAAGAATTAAATTATTTGCTACTGTAAACAGTGAGTTTACCCTTATAAAAGCCAATATAAATTATTTTATAAATATAATAGAGTGCAAATAGTATATACATGAAAAAGTAATAAATATTAAAGCCTGGTTCACACTAGCGACATAAGCATTATAAGCATAACCAACATACACAGACTTAGTGAAGCATTTCTCGACTAGGTGTGAGAAAAGACAAGTGCGGCTAATGAGCAAACACCAACTGAGTCTGCATATGATGCTTATGCATGCTTATGTCGCTAGTGTGAACCGTGCAGGCTTAAATAGTACAATGCTTGCTAATTTTACTGTTTTCTATTGTTTAGAGTAGCACTATTCCCGGGGGTTACTCCCTTTATCCAAATGGTAGGGGTGATTGGTTGAGGTTTTGAAAACGACCCCTAAAAGGTATGCACAGATAAAAATAACTGTTAAAGCCTTGTTGATTTCAACCCCTAAAAGGTACGGATGTGCGATGTTCTTGCCAGCCAAGCTTACTTTTAGCAATAAAGCAGAGTAAAAATGACTTTACAGGTACGGAACCATGTTACGTAACTGATTTTTAAGCCAGAACCAAAAAGGGCCCTAGAAGGAACACATTTTCAACCCTAAAAGGTACGCCGATCATCACCCCTACCACTTGGACAAAGGGAGTACCCCCTGGGACTATTTTGTACTATTTAGTTTTGTATTTCACAGATATTGTTTGCACTCCAGTGCATGTCCCTACAAATTTTGTTTTGTGCGTAATAAAATATTCTGTAGAAAAAGTTGGTATTAACTTAACCCAAGTGATCTTTTATGCTCCATGTAGTGGTCTAGCCTGACTCTTGCATATTCCTGGAAAAGGGATTTATAATTTACATCATACTTCAGGATCGTCATCATTATTATCATCATCATCATAATCATCATCACCACCATCATAATCATCATTACCATCATCATCATCATCATAACCCATCATCATGATCACTGTTATCATTATACTAATAATTATCAACATCATAACCACCACCATCATCAACATCATCATAATCATCATCATCGTCACCACCACCACCATCATCACCCATCATCATCACCACCATTATCATTATCCTAATTATCAACATCATCATCACCACCACCATGATCACCATTATACCATCATCATCAACATCATAATCATCATCATCATCATCATCATCATTACCATCACCATCATCAACATCATAGTTATCAACATCATCGCAATCAACATCATCACCATAATCTCATCATCATGATTATTAACATCATGATTATTGACATCATCAACATCATCGCCATCATCACCATAACCCAATATCTTGACCTTGATAATTATCCAACATTATCGCTATTATTATCATCATCACAACCACAACCATCATCATCATCACCATCATCATTATCTTGACCTTGTTAATTATCCACCATAATTATCGTTATTATCATTATCGTTATCATCATCATCATTATCATCATAACCAACACAGCTCATAGCCATTGATATTGTATCTATTACTTACTAGATATCCAAATTGTATAGTTGACATTTTAGTCTGCACAAGACTCCATACACCCCACGACAGATGAGACAGTAATGTAAACCTACAGATATAGATAAAATACACAAAGAAATTATAAACACATGAAACAACATGAATATCAAACAAGAGTCTTTGAGTTTACATGGAATATCAAACAAGAGTCTTTGAGTTTACATGGAAATGGAGTAAGGAAGGAAGGAAGGAAGGAAGGAAGGATAAATGAATGAAAAAATAAATACAGTCATTGAATAGCAAAATAAGTAACTATTTGAACCACAAATCCATTGATACAGTTACCTGTTTACTTCTTCAAGTATTTCCTGTTCATCTATGGCTATTTGACAATTTTTAGATTTCCCAAGGTACTCCCTGATAAATATCAACTAGAAACAAAGTGTGGCTGTATTAAATATCAAGATTAACGCAGGTATATTACAAGGTTTCAAAGTCACTTGAACTCTATTTTCAAGTTTTAACAATTTAACATATTTTTATACATACAATGATGATAAATTTGATGAAGAACAAAGTATAAAGTTAAAAGAACAGTATTTTACGTCGGAAGTCCTTTTAGCTGAAGCTAATCTTCCAGAGAGCCGACGGTGCGCTCATTTTACTTCCCTCTCTCCATCAGTGCTCCGTTTTGCAGGTATTTAAAGCTACTTAAAGCTACACGGAAAGAAGAGAAGTCGAAACAAGGATGCGATGTCATTGGGAATTGAACTTGGGACCTGGATGGTAAAAAATATCATAACCCCCCTATATGTGCCCAGTTTATCACTAAAGCTGCTTACAATAAGTGACAACCCCTCCTATAATTATAGCTTCTGAAGATAACGTGATCCCCCTCAAAATTGCCACCCCCTCCCCCATATTCTAATAAATGAAAGCCCCCCTACCTGTTCCTCCTTCGTAGCGAAATCATTGTTTGTTGAAAAGAATGGGGCCTCCTTATTCGTGTAATCAAACAACCATTCACAGAAATGGTTAGCAATGTCGTAACCTCTGTAGTTGTATGCACTGTATTCAAAGTCAATGAATTGAAAGTCATACTGTTCTTGCCCTTCATTGTCTGCTTCTTGTTGGATAACAAGAATATTACCTGCAAAAATGGAAATTATTATATTTATTATTATATTAATTAATATAATTATTATATAATTATTATAGAGACAATTATAATGATGATGATGATGGTAATTATGATGATGATGATGATGGTGATGATGGTAATGATGATAATGATGATGATGGTGATGATGGTGATGATGGTAATGATGATAATGATGATGATGGTGATGATGGTGATGATGGTAATGATGATAATGATGGTGATGATGGTAATGATGATAATGATAATGATGGTGATGATGGTAATGATGATAATGATGATGATGGTGATGATGGTGATGATGATAATGATGATGATGGTGATGATGGTAATGATGATAATGATGATTATCATAGAGACAATTATAGTGGTAATTATGATGATGATGAATGGTAATGATGTCAGTTGATGATGGTGATAATGATTATGAAATGATAAATGATGCTCAGTGGTAGCAATAATAATTATGGCATATATAATAAATAATGATAATGGTGACAATTATGATGATGGTGACAAATGATCAGGGTTCGTACAGAATCCTCAGAGAAAATTTCCAAAACGTTTCCAAAACTTTTTCAAAGCCTATTATTCAAAATCCCAAAACCATACAAGCGAAAAAATAAAGTGAAATTCATGGATAAAAAACAGCCGTTTTTTAATTACAACGAAAACAGTTCTTTGCAAGGTAGGAGCTGGGCAACCGATAAAAAATTCATAACTTTTCCATAGCCCTGCAGGTGAAAAAGGAATTTTCCAAAACTTTCCAGGTCCTGGAAAAATGCATTACCAATTTCCAAAACTTTCCAAGACTTTCCAAAACCCGTACAAACCCTGAATGATTAATGATGATGGTGACAACAAATGATGATGGTGACAATTATGATGATGATTATGAATCATAAATGATGATGATGATGGTGACAACAAATGATGATGGTGACAATTATGATGATGATTATGAATCATAAATGATGATGATGATGGTGACAATTATGATAATGGTGACAAATGATTAATGATGATCATGATTGTGATGATAATAATAGGGAAGTCGCATATTGGTTATAATTCTAGTGGCAATACAATGGTGATGAATGATAGATGATGATGATGATGGCATGGGTGGCCTAGCAGTTACCACTGTGACCTGAGTTCCATTCCCCACGTGTGGACATTTGTTCATTTGATGTGTTGTTCTCTCTTCTGCTTGGTTATTGTTATATATCATATACACCTAATCCAAAAAACGTTGTGGGGTCCACCGCACAGTCCTCGCGCCAAGACCGTGAAGAAAAACACAGTGAATATTTTGATGAGAGTGATAAAACAAGAAAATAAAAGTAGGCACAACACTATTTTGTTGAAAAAAGTACCACACTAGAGTGTGAACATGCAAATAAATTAATTACTGATTAGATATAACCAATATCTTTCACAGTCTTGGTGCGAGGACTGTGCGGCGGACCAGACAACATTTTTTGGATTTGGTGTATAAATATTTTATGTTTATAATGATGACGGAAATGAAGATTATAATAGTAATAATAATGATGCTGGTGACAATGATGGTGATGACAATTAGGATGATGATGATGATGATGATGATGATGATGATGATGATGATGATGATGATGATGATGATGATGATGATGATGATGATGATGATAAAACATACAACAACAATACTAAAATAGACATAATGATATTGACAGTGATTATAATACCTTCTTGCATATCATTATGGCAAAACACAACAGGAGAAGGGAAAGACTCTATGTACTTTCTGTAAAACAAATCACTTGTCATGAGCATATACACCCTTTCCGAAAATCTAAGTTGTCACCTGTGAAGTGAAAAGCCTAAACAAGCTAGTAGCGCAGGGGATTATGGGTTACCTATGTATACTTTATTAGAACGCAGGGATTTCATGGCCACATTGCTACAAGTGGTGCTAGCTTGTCAATATGTGAAATGTCCATTTTGACTTATCAAACAACAAGAAAGGCGTTCCGAATACACATTTAGTTTTCTGAACTGATCCATGATCCTTTGTGCCACAAGCTTGCGTGCTTTTCACGGGTGACAAACTTTCTCGAAAATGAGTGTAACAGGTTCCCATTTAAATCTGTACTTATGCAAATTGTGTTGATGTGTGCTAAACACACAGATCAACCACTCAAAGAAGTTCACTTCAGAAATAATATACTCTGATTGGTTGATCTGTGTGTTTAGCACACATCAACACAATTTGCATAAGTACAGATTAAAATGGGAAAGTACAGATTTAAATGGGAACCTGTTGTGTATACATCTAAAAACTGATTGAAAATGACAAATCAATAACAAATTACTATCAAACAAAGTTCATCTTCATCATTCCTTTCAAAGTTAGAAAATCTGTTTTACTTTTGAAAATTCAATTACATGTATAACATGAACACTTGACTTTTTTCATGTTGTTATTTTCTGAACCTTCTATAAACTGCTTCAAAACCTCTAAAAATGAAGCAGTGAGTTCAAATACACTAAGTGTTCATAATGAATATTATTTCTAATCTATTCGCTCATGGGATGTGAGTTAAAAAAAGTAACAAAACATCTAAAAGTGTTCATGGTTTGAGTGTCCTTACTTTTCTTTTGAAACATGTATAAATTTAGATTAAAAAAACTGGATCTTCTATCATTGATAGAAACACATCAGCTGGTTTTAATGTAAATAATATTTTACCTGATATCTTTTAATTCTTTATGGAGATCATACTTTTTACAGATTCCATGTATTATCTGTGAAGATTCATCTCCTTCAAGGACAATTCTATCAACGTCTTCTAGCAGTCTGAAAAAAAAAAAACACACACACAGAAACATCAGTTTTATTATGTATTTAGTACACTTGATATCGCAATTTATTATTAATATATATAACAGTTGTGTACAGGGATTTCTGCCACTGAGAAATATCGTATTTAAAAATATGATAATTTTAAAAGTGAAATTGTCATTCTTTAATTGCATATATTTTGTATAATATATATATACACCTACTTGCAGTAAGGTTGTCATACAAAATAGAACATTTGTCACAAAGAAAATAGAACATTTGTGATTTAGTGCGAAAGGAATTAATTAAAAGACAAAAGAGAGAGTTCAGCTTGAGTGATCTTCTTTTGTCTTGTAATCAATTCCTTTCGTACTAAATCACAAATGTTCTATTTTCTTTATTACAAATGTATATTTTTGTATGACAACCTTACTGCAAGTAGGTGTAATAGACAGAATAATACATGGAGGAGAGGGAGAGTAAGGGGGGATTGGTAACTGCAAAACCACACACAAAAATCGACAAAAAACACACAGTCGCACCAAAATTTTCTAAAATTTAACCACAACTGCAAGATTTGTAAAACCACAGATATACAATAGTCATGGAAAAAAATGCAAAACCACACTAAAAAAAAAAAACACACCACCGCATACCCTTACACCCCCCTCTTGGAGATATAAAGTTGGAACACTTGGGTATTAATCTCTCTATATAATAATTATGTGCATAATAATGATATATATCCAATCTTTGACAAAAGTGTTGGCATGACTTCATTTTAGCACTGTTGAAATTCTGCTACCACCCCTCATCCCCTTGGGCATTGCAGGAGGCAGTCATTGTTTGGTGTAAGTGATATTGGCAAGTTGTAATCTAAATCCAGTAAACGTTTGTAGGTTGTGTTGATATTCATTTTAAAAAAGGAAACGTTTCATCAACCTTATTGATTTTATTTGAACCAAGCTATCGGGCTACTCTCCCATGAACAGAGTAAAATGTGTAAATGTGATATCTTTGGTGTGTTTAGTCTTGAGAAAGAATGTTGTTGTGTAACATAATTTATGAATATGTCAATCTGAGTGGCAGTCATCTTCACCAGAGAATTTTACCACCCAAGAAGATGGTTATCAAATTCATGAGAAGTTTACAAACGAAATCATGAATTACTGTTTTTTTCTGTAGAAATTAATGCTGTAATGAGTCTTATGTGATGTTATTAATTAAGAGTTTTCAAAAAAATCCACCTTTTCTTACTAAAAAGAAGGCTAATTTGCATACAGATCACGTGGTATAAATGTCGCTTTTTTTTTTTATGTGATTGGTTCAAACGAAAGTTAGGACAACTCTTAGATGGTTTCGAAGTCACTCATATAGAGAAATTTGTAAAGCTCGGATTGTCTCGTTATTAAAATGGTTACATATTACTCTGTTAGGAAGCACATATATACAAATCTAAACATTAGATAGAGACTAAAGCTATCAATGAAGAAGTAAGGACTTTACACGTGAAATTCGGCAATGGATCGACGTCAATGGATTCAGCTACAATGCAACGATGAAGGAAAAAAAAACGATGCAAAACATTTATTTAACAGAATCACCTATATGTATCTACTGTGCAATAGTGCAGCAAATGAATGACGTCACAAAAATGGACAGAGACAAAGACCTTACTCGGACAAACAAACTTTTATTTAATAACTTTCAGCAGACTATTTTCAATGCCGATTGAAGCAAATCTTTGTTTAATCACGTTGTTATTCTAATTTCAGCAGGAAATGATAAGATCGATTCATATATTGCTCAACACAGAAAAACTGAACACAATGTTTGTTTGTGTCTTGGAGCTATTTTTAGCATTCCTGCGCTGTGCTATTCAAAACAAAGTAAAGAGGATGTAATATGAGGTCCAACTTTACATTCCAAGAGCTATTAAATATTACATTACTTAATAACTAGATGCCTTTAATAATTTCATGACAACCAACATTCAAATGCCAACATGCAAAAGGCAGTTTACGCTGCCATCAATTAAAACATAAACATTTGGTACTAACCTTAGTTTTATATTTTGATTGATGGCAGTTAAAAGCGCCTTTGACATGCCCAGGTGATGTACTCGGGGGGTAAAATGACGGGGGGAGGGGAGTCGGACAGAGCTTCATATTGCAACCCAAAAAAATACTCAAACCTGAAATTTGAGTAAGTACATCGCCTGGGGACATGTTGCTGCCTGATCTTAGATGTCTGGGTATATAATATAATACATGTAACAAAGGGGATGTAAAAGTTTTATACTTACTTATCCAAAAATTCCCATATCCATTTTGGTTCTCTGCATAAAGGCAAAGACATGTCATGGTACTTCTTTAGTTTTTTAGCTATTTTGATGGAGTTCTTTGGCTTTTTCATTTCCTCCAATTTTAGTTGCCGTCCCTACATAAAAATTATAATTAGAATGTTTTATTGTCCTTATTGCCATCACCACATTGTGGTAATGTTATCATTATCACTGTATCATCACCATCATTATTACCATCATCATCATCTGAATTACCATCATTGCAATCATCATCAGCGTCACCATCACCATTAACATCATCACCATATTAATCACCATTGTCATTGCCATGGTCATCATCACTACCATCAAATGTTACAATCAATATCATCATCATCATCATCATCATCATCATCATCATCATCATCATCATCATCATCATCATCATCATCACCATCATCAAATGTTACAATCAATATCATCATCATCATCATCACCACCATCATCACCATCATCACCATCATCATCATTAACATCACCATCATCATTATCATCACCATCATCATCATTATCATCACCATCATCATCATTATCATCATCTTCACAATCATAATCATCACAACCATCACCATTGTCACCACCATCACCATCGTCACCATCATCATCATCATCACCATCATCATCACCACCACCATCATCATCATCTCCACAATCATAATCATCACTATTGTCATCACCATCACCATCATCACCACCACCATCATCATCATCATCATAATCATCACCACCACCATCATCATCATCATCATAATCATCACCATTACCATCATGAAACTCACCGGTAACAGTTGTTCCAATCGTCCTTCAGGAAAAATAGAATACAACTGAGGTCCAACCTTGCGTTCCGAAAGCAAAGCAAACACTAGTACGTCTGATACAAGAGCATGGACATCATGAGACAGTTCACCATAGAGACGACCATAGATACGTAACAATACTTTTCTGTTTTCTTGCTTGCCTATTGGGTAATTTTGAGGCAACGAACAGATGAAAAGCTCGTTGGATAAACCACCACTGAGATTGACAAAAATACAACAGTGAGAATTGTTTTTAGAATTTGAAAATTAAACAAACTTTCTATGAAAGTTTTAAGGCCAGGCAAACAGCTTCAACATCAAATCTGCTTCAAAATCAGTTAGATTTTGTTGAACGCTGTAGAATGGTTGTTGAATGCAGGGGAGTTCAAATGGTTCAACATTATTTTATACTTCAACGTCTGTTTGATTTACAGCCAAACCTACAGAAGCGTTCCTATCCAGGTTGGAAGGCTCGATTTATTCTTCCAAACTTGATTTTAAATTTGGTTTGAAATTTGCATAAATGAATCGAATCTTGTTAGTTTCAAATTGCAGACTTCAACCGTCAACCGATAATGGTCCCGAAATCATGATCTGTGGTCAATAACTGATAATGCTATTGTAATAGAATACTTTAGTAAGTATTTATAACAATATTTCTGTAAGCAGACCAGGTTTAGCAAGTTTCTGTTGTCCAAAAAAACATTGAAAGTAATGTTTTGATTTGAGGCGGTTTTTGAAACTTACAAGTTTCGATTCATTTATGCAAATTTCAAAACAAATTTCAAATCA
Organism: Metridium senile; assembly: GCA_949775045.1. Lineage (NCBI taxonomy): Eukaryota > Metazoa > Cnidaria > Anthozoa > Actiniaria > Metridiidae > Metridium > Metridium senile. Next base: position 14,897,451 of record OX459104.1, read on the forward strand.
AGTTTGGAAGAATAAATCGAGCCTTCCAACCTCGATCGGAACGCTTCTGTAGGTTTGGCTGTAATTGTTGAATGGTAATGTTGAAACCACTTGTCACCTCCCTTTCAACTGTGTTCAACAATGTTGAAAAAGGGTGGCAAACAGCTTCAACATTGCCATTCAACCAAATCATATGGATCTTGGTGCAAAATGTTAAATCCATTGCCCTGGCCTTTATTAGCTGAATATCAAAATTTAAGATTTGTTAAGATTTAATTGACATCATCAAAAAAAACAAGGGTATATATAATTTGTATATGACTGAGTGTAGCATGTATATATATGTATGTATATATATATATATATATATATATATATATATATATATATATATATATATATATATATATATATATATATATACAGCCGATCTCGAAAAGGTTGTCCACCTGAAAAGACATATATACTAAAAGAAATATCACGTGACTCATTATATATTCTCTGTCCGCGCGTGTAGAAAGTAAGATGCGTTTGAAAGTAATATGGCGGTGAATTCAAACAAGCAGTATCTTCCCCCGCTAGAAGTACCTGACTTTCTACACGCGCGGAAAGTAAATATATAATGAGTCACGTGATATTTCTTTTAGTATATTTGTCTTTTCAGGTGGACAACCTTTTCGATTTCGGCTGTATATATATATATATATATATATATATATATATATATATATATATATATATATATATATATATATATATATATATATATATATATATATATACAGCCAATCTCGAAAAGGTTGTCCATCTGTTACAACATATATACTAAAAGAAATATCACGTGACTCATTTTATAATCACTTTCCGCGCGTGTAGAAAGTCAGGTACTTCTAGCGGGGGAAGATACTGCTTGTTTGAATTCACCGCCATATTAGTTTCAAACGATACTGACTTTCTACACGCGTGGACAGTGATTATAAAATAAGTCACGTGATATTTCTTTTAGTATATATGTCTTTTCAGGTGGACAATCTTTTTGAGATCGGCTGTATATATATATATATATATATATATATATATATATATATATATATATATATATATATATATATATATATATATATACAGTAATTTGCAAATATTCTGACCTTACAAGTATATAAGTATATAAGTATATAGGTATATAGATATGTAGGTAATTCTGCCTTAAAACGCTCCAATATTTTTCAGAATTCATTCAATGACATGAAGTAAGCATCATTGAAGTATTATGGATGGTTCTGATAATACCAAGAGCGCATAAAAGCACTCAAAGGCATAACTAAACATTACCCACAATGCACCCGATATACTTTGATGCGGTCAGAATTTTTGCAAACGACTGTATATATATATATATATATATATATATATATATATACAGCCGATCTCGAAAAGGTTGTCCACCTGAAAAGACATATATACTAAAAGGAATATCACGTGACTCACTGTATATTCACTCTCCGCGCGTGTAGAAAGTCAGGTGCATTTGAAAGTAATGTGGCGGTGAATTCAAACAAGCAGTATCTTCCGTCGCTAGAAGTACCTGACTTTCTACACGCGCGGAAAGTGAATATATAATAAGTCACATGATATTTATTTTAGTATATATGTCTTTTTCAGGTGGACAACCTTTTCGAAATCGGCTGTATATATATATATATATATATATATATATATATATATATATATACATACTCTTGTATTAATTTTATTGTAATAAACTTAATTTGAAAAGAATGTAAATACTTTTCAAACACGATGCAGTAATATTAAGTCATAAATTTTGTAATAATTAATTAGAACTTGAAAATTGAAAAAAAATGTGAATATATTTTCGATTTTCGCCTAAGCAAAAGTTAGAATTTGCATAATGTTAGAACTCTATTGAATCTATTTCCTAACAATTAAAGCGAAAGGTTATTTGTTTAAAAACAATAACCATTAAATCTTCTGAAATATAGAACACTAGGTACAGTCGAGTTAGGCAAGCGAATCGAGAAAAATTAGCTTTCTCACACGAATTCTGCAAGAGAAATTAAATTTTTTACCTTAAAATTTGAATACCAAATTGGTCAAAAGACACTGACTTCCAAGAGCCTCCAAGATATTCCTGACAAAGTCTAAAAGCCTGTACTTTTCGGTTTGCAAGAGAGAGAGCTTCGTTCTTGCTGTTCGCCATGATGCCGTGAGCCGTGAGTGTTCTTCCGATATCACGTACGTGCATGGATCGGACTTCGATTTGTTATGAATCGATGTATTGTCGGGAGGTTTTCGGAAGGTATTCGATAACATTTCGGTAAACATTCCGAATTTACAGAATTTAATATAACCTGGAAATTTAACAATCTTTTTTGAAAAAGTAGATATTTTTTTGTTTTTTGTTAATGTATAATTTCTTTTGGAAATTTCTTTGGAAATTTCTTTTGCTTTCTTTTTGATTCGCTCTTGAACAAAAAGGTTTTTGAAACATTCTAGGTTACGTCAACCCTCACTAACTATTTTTTTCTAATATCATAAATAATACCACTTTTCTGTGCAATGTTTGTGCAAAAAAGGCAAGAATAACCTGGAAGGTTAATCAATTTATATAAAATAAGGGAGTTGTTGTGATTCCTGTGGTTTTTCAGGAAGAAGGGAGCCTGGGCATGATGACCTCGAGTCTGCGCAGTGTCTTCCTTCTTTCTCTTACTTTTCAAAATGGTGGGTGAAGATAATTGTACAACCTTATAACAAAATCTGTTTCCATCCTAAAAACTAAAATCATTGTAACCATAAAACTTACATATTTTAAAAGATTAATAATCAATCTATTAGTTGACAAAGTTTTAATTCAAAAGAGTTAAGTTTAATGACAAAAATTTGCGTGTTTTTCAGACGGCTCGCCTAAAGAAGACGAGAAAGGCTCGAGGCCATGTGAGCCACGGTCATGGCCGTGTCGGTGAGTAAAAACTAGCCAGATTTCTTCTTTACCATCTGCATACAATACTTCGTTATCTACTGAAAACGAACTGTCCAAACGCGGTTTGCAATCGGCCTCCGTTATTACTGAATCCACGTTCGGTTTTTACTGGGTTATTGTTTGGCGAACTTCGGTTTTATCAATTCTGATTTATGCTTTTAATTTAACAATTTTTATATAACTAGAAATTTAAGAATTATATGAATGGACAAATTTCATAATAAGAATAAGATTGTCCACCTGGGACTCCATGCATTGCACTTTCTTCAGTGATCGGTTTCTTTATGAAATTGAAGTAAATCCTTGTCATGAAAATCATATGTATCAGTGTTATAAGTTTTGCAAGTTATAAGTAATATTTACGTATTAATTTGATGTTTATTCTTGTAATCTTTTATATAACTATTATCATTATATTTGTTATTATCATCATTATTCAGATCATTGTCTTTGGTATTTGTATTATAATAACCATCATGTCATTTTCAATCATCATCATTATCAATCTAGTTACTTGCTAGTTTCCATTTATATAGTCTAATGTTGATTGGTTTGTATCTAGGTAAACACCGTAAGCATCCCGGAGGTCGTGGTAACGCCGGTGGACAACATCATCACCGAATCAACTTTGACAAATAGTAAGTTGGTGTTGTAGATGCATTTCTTATTGATGTTAAATAATCCTGGTCATTTTCTAGATACATGTTATCATTACTATATGTTGCTTTCAAAATTTACAGAACAACTTGTTTTTCTTTCCCTTGTCTCTGACCCATGTGTCTTGACCATTGTGTTGGGTTGTTTGCACTCTCCCAATAAGTTTATATACCAGCCTTATGAGTTAAAAAGGCCAGACATTTAATATATATATATATATATATATACACCATCACTTGCATATGCTCATATACAGTTGCAACAAAAAAGTATCATGCTAAATTTACCTATAAGAGACTGGACAAATTGAATTTCTTTTGAGAATCATATTGGGAGAGGAAAGTTTGACACCAAACTTTGAAGTTTACTGCAGTTTTCGACTTTCTGTGTACTTAGACATTCCAACTGTTAGTTGTGAAATTCGTTTTTGGCTTCCGTCAATCAAGAACATATAAGGTGCTGAGTAATTAGCAGCAGCCAAAAATGTAATATTTCACAACTTGCCGTTGGAATGTCTGGGTTTGCAGAAAGATGAAAACTGCAGTAATGGCACAACAGAACATGTTTATTTGTCTCAACCGTTAACAGCTAGATGCAAACAAGGATATTAGTCCTCTCAATAAATGCATTGTTTTATTCCTATTTCAGCCATCCTGGTTATTTTGGTAAAGTTGGTATGAGACATTTCCATCTCAAGGGAAACATCTATCACAAACCTTCCATTAATCTTGATCGTGTGTGGTCACTGGTCAGTGAACAGACTAGACTGAACTATAAAGACAAGAAAGACGGACCAGTTCCAGTCATTGATGTCGTCAAAGCTGTAAGTGATGATGATGATTAAATAGTAATGATGGAGATGGCAATGATGATATAAGTGATGGTTGTAATGATGATGATGATGATGATCAAATAGTGATGATGGAGATGGCAATGATAATTGTGATGATCAAGGTAGTGATGGTGATAATGATCAATATAGTGTTGATGTTGAAATTAATTATCAAAATATTGATGCTAATAATGATCAAAATAATGATGCTCATCAAAATAGTTATGATTTTGATGATGATAATGATGATGGTGCTAACTCAGGTAAGTGATAATGATGATGATGGTAATGATCAAGATAGTGAGAATGATGAGATTGTGATTTTTAATTTGGCATACCTTCATTTGTCATACAAAATAGAACATTTGTCACAAAGAAAATAGAACATTTGTGATTTAGTGCGAAAGGAATTAATTAAAGACAAAAGAAAATCACCCAAGCTGAACTCTCTCTTTTTCTTTTAATTAATTCCTTTCGCACTAAATTACAAATGTTCTATTTTCTTTATGACAAATGTTCTATTTATGTATGACAACCTTATTTCAAGAAGGTGTATTTGGAATCAAAGTTACACAGTGTGGCGTTGTTGTTTTTTTCACACTTTTGAAATTCTCATAACTTATCAAAATTTGAATATTTTTGTCTCAAACATTTTACCTTTGTTGATGTCATTCTAATTTATAATTTTGATGCATATGATAATGAAGTAGCGCATATATAGTACTATCACTATCATTTAATCTAAAACATCATTTTTCTCCCTAGGGATACTTCAAGGTTTTAGGTAAAGGACTTCTCCCTAAGCAGCCAGTCATTGTGAAAGCCAAGTTTTTTAGCCGACGAGCAGAGGACAAGATCAAAGCTGTAGGCGGTGCCTGTGTCTTGATGGCATAAATTACAAAGAAAACTTTGTATAATAACAATCAATAAAATTATCACATCAAACTGTCTAGTATTATCTTTTAGAGTGATTTTCATATGACCGTGAAAGAAGACAATTTTTCTGTCTGGATGATCTGTAAATCTGTAAAAAAAAAAAAGTGAAAACGAATCACAAGCTCTTTCTAAAGGAACAGTTGACTGCAATACTCCAGTTTCTACCACTGTTAGGCCTGCAGAGCAGGCGTTCTTTTGGCTTTTTGGAGAATTTAGGGTCTTGGTCTTCCTGTGTTACTTTTTTGAACGCACGAAATATGTAGTTCAACACAGGAAGCCCAAAACCCGATTTTTCCCAAAAACCCAAAAGAACGCCTGTTTAGCCGGCTAACCACTGCTGTATCATTTCACTAAAGGCATATTTGCACAGGCTAAAATATTCATGAATCGCCAGCAAAGCTAGAAAAAATGGTATCACATAATTGAAAACGCATTTGAATTAAAGTGCACCTGACGCCCTTCATGATATTTTACAAATCTGTTGTACATGAGGTGTATAATAAGTGTACTTAATATTTCTTGATGTCGACCTCTCAGTTTGAGATATCACGCCATCCCAGGAATTTGTCAAAGTTTTGTTTCAAAGCTGACAGCAAGCTTGTTTTTGTAAAGTAGTATAAATGTTAATGGTAGTGAATATTAGTAATACAGATATTGAGCTTTAAAAAATTGCTATAATTATTTCCAGAGAATGAGAGAGATGACGTCACTTCATTTGCATTTTCAGATTTCAAATGTTTATATCTCGGAAAGGAGAGGTCGACATCAAGAAAAATTAAGTACACTTATTATACACCTCGTGTACAACATTTGCAAAATATCATGAAGGGCGTCAGGGTCACTTTAATTCAAAGAAAATTCAAATGTGTTTTCAATTGTGATACCATTTTTTTCTAGCTTTGCTGGCGATTCATGAATATTTTAGCATGTACAAATGCGCCTTTTGTCAAATTGTACAGTTATAGTAAGTGGTGCTAGATAATATAACATGCAACTGGTATGGAGTGAAAACATTAGTCTCCTCCGTAGCCGGTTTTAACCTTGTCAAGTAACCTTCATGTTGAGTGCATCCAATGTATTGAATCCAAATGGCTTTGGGAGACGCGATTATGTTATCTAGCACTGCTGTTCTTTTTGACAAAAGGCACATTAGCACAGGCTAAGTCTTGATTTACTGTAAAAATGGCTTGTAAGCTAAAAACAAATAATACTAGAACACGTATCACAGGTTAATGAAAACGGCTCTAAAAAATAATAATAGAAAATATATTTGTAACTATCTTGTGAATTGATGCTTTCTCTGTGCAAATGCACCTTTAATTTTGTCAAAGAGTACAGCGTTGCTAGAAACTGCAGTATATTGAATAATCCCCTACACAGTTCCCTGTAGAGTACAAACAATGAAAGTGTGCAACATAAATACCACTAAATACTGCTAAATTATGCTAATTCTATTGTTCTCTATTGTTTAATCAACACTATTTAGTGGTAAATAGTGCAAAGTATTGCACACTTTTAGTGTTTGTACTCTACTGCTCCATCTTAAAAGGTAGCCGGGCCTTTGCATGGAAGCAAAATGAACGTTGAGCTTGCAATGATGGACCTTTAACACCATGTCTCTAACATTACAAGCTCAACGATTGTCTCGCTTCAATGCAAGACCTGGCTACCTTTCAGATGGCACAGGGAACTGTGAAGGGGACTATTAACTATGTTGGATTCCCTTTGAAATAATAAGTGGCTACAAAACATTAAATTAGATGTTTTTAATAGTTAAATCCCTCAAACAAACATCTGATATGTTATTGATATGAACATCGTAAATGTACAATACGTGGAAATATACAGTTGACATGTAAACAAAGATATATTACTCATTATTATTACTGCAGAGGAACCACAACTTTATCAGTTAGGGGGGACCATTTGACTTTTGAGGGGGGACTCTGGTAGTAAAAAATTATCTTGCTTGTTTGTAAGTGTGCAAAAAGAAATTCTTACAAGGAGAAACCTTTAGCCCCTTATACACCTATTTCAAAAATCGTTGTCGCAAAACCAAAGCCACAGTCCACACTCTGAAGCATGCAAAGGATGTTGGTATTTCTTCTCTTTTTATCGATATATTCATTACATATTTTGGTTGTACTTGTTTGTGTTATATGACCATAACAAGTTGTTGTTGTGGTAGATATAAATAGAAATATTTCTTTAAAAAACATGCAATGAATCACAAATTAAGACGATATGTAACCGACAATCCTATGCAGTCTTTAGAGTGTGGACTGTAGCTCTGGCTACGACCACGATTTTTGAAATAGGTGTATTTATCATATGACCCGTATTTTGCCCGGCGCGCGCTCTTAAGAAAACCTTCGGAAAAAGTCATGTGATGGGGTCCGTACGGCTTTTTCCATCTGGTCTGTACAAACACTTACAGACCAGCTACTCAAAACATTACAAAAAATGGCGCGCGCCTGGCAAAATATACGGATCATATGATAAAAAACCTATTGACTGAGTTAGGTCGGGCCGTACGAAAAAATATTTGGCTCTTGGTCATTTGTACGGACCTCGCTGCGCTCGGTCCGTACGTCATGACCGCGAGCCAAATATTTTCCGGTACGGCCCTCTCACTCAGTCAATAAGTACTTAATACTAGTGTGGACTGCATCAGTGTTTCTAAGGCAATAATTGAAGTATAAAATATTTTCATATTTTTTCTTGTCACTAACATATTGTCTGGAAAATTAGAAATAGTCTACTAACTTAAAAGTTATTATATGATATTATATTCTGAACTTGAATCTTACATGGAAGACAACACTCAACATCTCTATCTAGACTATCCATAATATATATATATTATCATAGAATAGAATAGAGTGATTTCACATTTTAACATGTTAACGCGTAAAATAACATGCTTTAAGCTTTGCACTGGGGCATATACATTTTATCACAAATAAGCTTAAATAAACATGGTAATTTTATTTTTTGTCGTTACATATGAGTGAGCAAAAAATTTTTTTAAATGTCATATATTTGTATCTGTAATTATTTGCTTGCATAGGATATAGATATATATTGACGCTATATAAATGTAAATATTTAATAACTATATAAATGTAATGAATTATTCTTATTTATTTTTGCTGAGATATTTGTCATATTTAATGTGTTAAATTCAAAGCCTGGATCCTAGCATGCATTGCTGCTGCGGGGGTGCCCTTCTATGCTTGCAGGGCCACGTGGTTCCTTATGTGTTTGTCGCAAGCTAATTTGTGATAAAATGTATAGTCACTCTAGCAAAGCTCATAAGCATGCTTTTTTACTCATTAGCATGTTAAAATATGTTATGTGAAATCGCTCTAATGGATATGGCCGCTATATGTGGCGACCAAAAGCTGTTATAACATTTACATGCAAATGGTTTTGAAAAATGGATTCAAGTTGAGGCTTTTGGACCATGTTTTTGTAGTTTTGCCAGACAGCTGTGACTTGAATCCATTGTTCAAAAACATTTGAATATAACTGTAATAACAGGTATTTGGATAACTATCTGTTCTCGACTCTGAACTGACTAGCTTATACTCTCTTAAATATGTACACTGGATTGAAGAACTATTGTTCTTGACTGACTAGCCTCTCATAGATGTATATTGAATCGAAATATGGTGACCTTTTTGAATAACTATGGTATTGTTCTAGACTGACTAGCCTCTCATACATGTACATTGAATCGAAATATGGTGACTAGCCTCTCATAGATGTACATTGAATCGGAATATGGTGACTAGCCTCTCATAGATGTACATTGAATCGGAATATGGTGACTAGCCTCTCATACATGTACATTGAATCGAAATATGGTGACTAGCCTCTCATAGATGTACATTGAATCGGAATATGGTGACCAATTTGAATAGTTATTGTTATCGACTGGCTAGCCTCTCATACATGTACACTGAATTGAAATATGGTGACCAATTTGAATAGTTCTGGACTGACTAGTCTCTCATACATGTACACTGAATCCGAAAATGGTGATCAATTTAAATAACTATCCTTCTAGACAGACTAGAAATTCATACATGTTAAAATCCTACCGTTTTGGTGTAATAGACCTCTTTACCTTCCTTGTTTGTTTACCCATTTCGGATCATGTGATGCTACCCTTGGGAGGTGATTCTTTCATATAATACGTTCATTATAAAAGAACAATTCTCAAGAGAATGCCATGTGATCTGAAATGGGCAGTTTGTGTACGGAGGTAAAGAGGTCTAACAGGTGTTTTTACATAATTCCATTCCATCTTTGAGTGATCAATCACTTGCAACAATTTTTTTGAAATACATGTATGCTTATAATTCCATTTCATATTGGTATGAACTTCAACTTGGTCAAATCAAACTTTTTGAAATAGGTGTTTTCACATAATTCCATTCCATCTTCGAATGATTTATCACTTGCAACAATTTTTTTGAAATACATGTATGCTCATAATTCCATTTCATATTGGTATGAACTTCAACTTGGTCAAATCAAACTTTTTGAAATAGGTATTTCCCATAAATCCATTCAATCACTAGGGACAACCTCTTTCAAATAGGTGTAATCTGTCTAGTACTGAGTAATAACTTAACATCACAAACTGTGTATAAAAGCTTTGGTGTCTTCTCTCTTTTTCTTCAGGACAGATGCCTCTAGTTTGTGTACCGAGGTAAAGAGGTCTACATTGTAATAGGTGTTTTCCCATAATTTCATTCCACCATGGAGAAATCTATCACTTGGGACAACCTTTTTGAAATAGGTGTAATCTGTCTAGTACTAAGTAATAACTTAACATCACAAACTGTGTATAAAAGCTTTGGTGTCTTCTCTCTTTTTCTTCAGGACCGATGCCTCTAGTTTGTGTACCGAGGTAAAGAGGTCTACCTTGTAATAGGTGTTTTCCCATAATTCCATTCCATCTTCAAATGATCACTTGTGACAACCTCTTTCAAATAGGTGTAATCTGTCTAGTACTAAGTAATAACTTAACATCACAAACTATGTATAAAAGCTTTGGCATCTTCTCTCTTTTTCTTCAGGACGGATGCCTCTACCTCTGGTATCTCTATATGATCTGGCAGGTATTTCTGGGTCATTGTCATGAAGTACAACTCCAGGTTGTTGCCCATTCGACCAACCTCTGAATTTTCCTAGGAATAAATAATAAATGAATGTGAGCTTGAGGGTGTGGGAGTTCTGTGAAATTTTAAACATTAAATAACAAATGGAAAGAATATATAATTAAAAAATAATTGGGATAGTACCCGCGCGTTGATTGGTCAAACAACCGTGTTTCATGAGAGCATGAAACACACTCACACCATTTTCTAGCGCGCGCTAATTCAATGGTCAGTTTATCCGTTGTTTTGATCTTTCGCGCGCGCTTATTGGTCAGTTTCGAGAAAAAGCAACATAGGGAGAAATGACATCGTCAAACGAATAAAAGGGCATTTTTTTCGTCTTTTCGCGCCATTTGTTATTTTATAAAAGAAATGAAACACGTCTTCTGTTTTTTTCACTGGCTTATGAAAACCTCGATACGTTTAGAAGAATTCTCGAGCAGGTTCAAACACTCGACTTCGTCTCGTGTTTGGACTGATCTGCTCTCGAATTCTCCCAAACGCATCTCGGTTTTCATTAGCGCATGAAAACACAGAAGACGTATTTCATTTCTTAAATGAATAGATATATAAAGGGATGGATGGAGAAAGAATGGACAATAGTTATGTAGGAATGCAGGAATGGATGAAGGAAGGGAGAAGAGATGAAGGAAGATAGTGAGTAAAGAAGGGAGGGAGGGAGGAAGCTAGTAAAAAAAAACAAGGAATAAAGGAATGTTGGAAGGGAAGAAGGAAGGAAAATCAGATAGAAGCAAAAAGGAAGGGAAGGGCGAAAGGGTGAAAGAAGGGAGTAATGAAGATAGTAAGGAAGGAAGGCAGAAAGAGAGGGAGGGATAGAGAAAGGGGAGGGAGAAAGGGAGGGAGGGATAGAGAAAGGCAGGGAGGGATAGAGAAAGGCAGGGAGGGATAGAGAAAGGCAGGGAGGGATAGAGAAAGGGAGGGAGGGATAGAGAAAGGGAGGGGAGGGATAGAGAAAGGGAGGGGGAAGGGAAGAAGGAAAAAAGGAAGAAAGGCATTAAAGAATGAAGAGAGGAAGGAAGAAAGGGAAGAAGAAAGGGAAGAAGGAAAAAGGTAGGAAGGAAATGAGGATAAATGAGAGGAATAAAGAAAAAATGGAAAACATGAATGACTGAATGAACAAACAAACAAATAAATGGTAAAGAAAGAAAGGAATGAACATTCAAAACAATAGACATAGTACTTACATCATTGAAAGTCTGGCAGTTCTGGAAGATCAGTGTACAGTCAGCAAGAAACTCTTGAATGTTTGTGTAGTGTTGGAAATGTTGTGGTTGTAACTTGGCATGCATAGTAGATAGATCCATTGGATTAGATATGACTTTGTAATAGTTTGGTACCTAGGAAACAACAACAACATTGTGAGATAAAGCACATACCATATATCTGTGAAACAAAACTACATGATGTATTGTCTAGAATCTCATACTTCAATTTAAATTTGCGCGCTGATTGGCTGAAAACGAAACCAGATGCAGTGGTATTTAGCGTGGAATACCCTCTTATCCGGTTTCTGAATTCATGGCGGGAACGGCGGAACACGTACGTCTGGTTTTTTGAAGCTTAAATTGAAGTATGAGATTCAAGGAAAATTCATTGGAGGACGAGGGAATTCCGCGTTAAATTTCACGAGAGACATCAATATCGCATGAATCACAGAGTCCGCTATTTTGTACAAACTTGTGGATATCACTGGAGCAGAACAGTGTGAACAAAACTAACAATGTATTGTCTAATATTGCACTATTTTGTACAAACTTGTGGATATCACTGGAACAGAACAGTGTGAACAAAACTAACAATGTTTTGTCTAATTGCACAATTTTGTACTAATTAACTTGTGGATATCACTGCAGCAGAACATTGTAACTATTGTATCCTTTATTATTATACGCTGACTGGGTGGCAGTTAATATTCAAATGTGTCAGACTGCACATACTTTGATGGATGTACTTACAGATTTACTGACTCTTTCTTGGAAAGGCATACTATCAGCATGACAAAACAGCTCAAGCAAGATCTTTTCACATATCTGTAATTAAATTAAATAATTAAACAAAAAAATACAGTAATACAAAAATAAATAACCAAATAAAAAAATATATAAAATACACAAACATATAATAAATAAATAATTAAATGAAAAAAAAAATAATAATAATAATACATAGATCTATAACTAATAAATTAATAGATAAATAATGAATACATCTAATTGCAATAATCTTAATTGTCACATGAAAAAAGCACATTTGTGATTTAGTAAGAAAGGAATAACAAAAGAAAGAGTTCAGCTTGAGTGATCTTCTCTTGTCTTTTAATTAATTCCTTTCCCACTAAATTACAAAAGTCGGGACAATGTTCTTGCAATCAGGTGTATATAAATAATGAAATAAATAAATTTATTATATAAAAGAATATGTGAAGTATGAAGCTACATAAAAAACAACACTTGTACAATACTATAAAACATTGTACAAACACTGTACAAGTAGATTTACCTTTCGTTCCCAGTCCATCAGCCCTGAGAATGATGACCTACGCTTGTTACCAGTAGAATTGGTGGTCGACCCTGACTCAGCTGAAACACAAAGATTGGATTCAGGAAACTAAGAATTGCAAAGCAGGAAATATGTTTTAAGACACAGAATATAAGGATAAGGTCCTGGGAACAAGGTTGTGCTGACATGAACAAAACTCTTGCATGAAATGGAACTAATTGATCACAAATCACATACATTTTACATTTTAGAACTCACGATTCACAGAATGAATTTTGTTATTTTCACAATTCACAAACTTATTTTACATGTAGCCCAACTCAATCATCATGTGTTACCCCTTGTCCAATCTCTTAAAACACACACAAAAATGAGATAATAAGGATCAGAGATGATGAGCAAGAATATTAAAGGCAGCATGGTACCAGAGTGAGGTTACACAACAAGCTTACCTTGTAGAGATTTGACATCAAGCTGATGACACAGACCACAACTCCAGCTATCACTAAACAAAGACATATCAGAATGTCAGTAAAATTACTGATGGATGAATGGATGGATGGGTAAATGAATGAATGGATGAATGAATGAATGAATGGATGAATAAATGAATGAATGAATGAATGAAAGAATGAATGAATAAATAGATGAATGAGTCAGTGAGTGAATGAATAAATGGATAAATAAATTGATGAATGAATGAAGAATGAATAGTATAGAAGAAACAGTACATACATATACCTTGGTGTCTGCGTAACGGCAGGTACGTGGCACTGTAGGTGAAATACACGAGGACATGTATCACAACATAGTAGCTCACCACCATTACGACAGACAGCACACCAATCCTCGTTGGGGTTTCCTTCATCTATGCCACTCTCTCCGCTACCAGCATCTTCTTGCTGTTGATTGAAAATAACAATTATTAGTATAAATATGTAGGTAATTATCCCAAGGGCTGATTGTTTAGAGAACTTCAAACTACTTTCGACAATAACCAACCATAATAATCACCATCATTGTCACCATCATCATGAACATTTTCAATGCCACCATCATCATCATTATCATCACCACTATTATCAACAGCCACATTATTATCACAATCATCATCATTATCATCACCACTATTATCAGCAGCCACAGTATTATCACAATCATCATCATTATCATCACCACTATTATCAGCAGCCACATTATTATTACAATCATCATCATTATCATCACCACTATTATCAGCAGCCACATTATTATCACAATCATCATCATTATCATCACCACTATTATCAACATATAATCATCACCACCAACATCATCATCCTTAACAATACCACCATCATCACCATTATCATAATTATCATCACCACCATCATGATCACTATCATCACCACTATTCTCAACATAATCACCACCAACATCATCCTTAACAATACCACCATCATCACCATTATCATAATTATTTTAGAGTTTGACATTTGTAACTGACTGTTTACTGAAATATAAATGGAAACTAGCGAGTAAACTAGTATAGGCTGCGTCGGTGTTTGATATAAACAATAGATAATAGAATGAAATTTCTAACTGACTGTTTAAAATATCAATGGAAACTAGCGAGTAAACTACATAGTATAGGGTGCGTTGGTGTTTGATATAATACAGTATCGCTATTGTTTGGTTAGGTCTAGGTCAATTGTTTGGAAAGACTCTATTGTTTTTTAAACCAATCCTAAACGATGTTTCAATTTGGTGCTGACTGTCCAATTATTGATACTGAAGTCAGTGATGGCTTCCAACCATTGGATTTTTGACACTAATCTTTATTTGAAAATTATCACAATCAGTCAATAAATCAATAATTTTTAACAAAAAATAATATTTGAACTGTATCTCTAACTTTTTGGATATTCTAATAACAGGTTCCCATTTAAAGCTGTACTTTCCCATTTAAATCTGTACTTATGCAAATTTTGTTGATGTGTGCTTAACACATAGATCAACCAATCAGAGTATATTATTTCTGAAGTGAACTTCTCTGATTGGTTGATCTGTGTGTTTAGCAAACGCTGGGAGCTGTAGAGCAAGAGAGAAGTTGTAAAGTAGCACAAGGAGTAGCGGAGTGTTTCTTTGACTTCTCGAGTGCTCTAAAGCTCCCAGGGTGTTTCCATCACAGTATATAGACACAAGAATATGTTTTATATTGCTTGTTTAAAATATGGTCAAATGGTCAAAAAAATTTCCTGAGCATGTCTCTGTCCTCTGAGATAATCACGGTGGCCAGCCAAATATTATCAGAGCGAGCTCTGTATCTCAAATATAATACATATTATCAAATTCATGATTAATTAATGAGAATTTTACAAAAGATATCACAACTGTGACAAAGGTTGTATTTTAGATACAAAATCGTCCTGATTTACATAAGTTTCAACTTGAATTTTCTCGACCAGATTTACTTTTATCTTAGCAAATTGTGAAAAAAAACTAACGTTGGACTTTTATTTAAGTACTATACAATATTCAGCTCCGATCTGTATGAGATATACAATGGTTCGTCTTTGACTCACCACTGTTTATCTCATACAGATCGGCCGCTCATATTTTTGTAATATATTATATTAACTTTTAAATTATTTAGTGATATTAAATTAACTGTTAATCATATAACAAATCGAAATGATTACAATCTCACAGACAACATTTATATAATCATGTAATATAGCAAGTAATGAAGAAATAGAAAACGCGCGTGCGTGCTGTGTGTAGTTATAAAGCATGCGGGGGTTGTCAGAATACGAGAGAAGTGTTAAGAGAAGCACGACGCGAGGCGGAGTGCTTCTCAACACTTCTCAAGTGTTCTGACAATCCCCAAGTGCTTTATAACTGCATACAGCACAGAAAGCAAGTTTTTTATTTCTTTTATAAAATACAAATTGATCAACATGCAAACGCGTGTGCTGTGTGCTCTCATAAATCAAAATACGTGATTTCAAATAGTTATTTTATAAACTAGTATAGGCTGTGTGGGTGTTTTATATAAATGATAGGTAATAGAATGAAATTTGTAACACTGTAGAAAAATGTTGGCTTAGCTTTACTGACGTTTTGAGCTTTACCACTTTACTACAACGAAGGACTAAAGCTCGAAACATCAGTATTAAAGTTAAGTCAACAATTTTTACGGTGTTAAAAATTTCATTATATTACCTATTGTTATTAATCAAATAATAATAATAAATCGAAATTATTATAATCTCACAGAAACAGTGGCAGATCTAGGAATATTTTAGGGGGGTTAATGTGAAGCATATATTTTGGTATTTGTGCATTGTTCATATGTTACTCATCAAATAAAACACAATAAAAAGCAGAAAACGGAGCAAAAATGGGGGGTGGCTAGCCACCCTATTCGCCACCCCTAGATCCGCCACTGAAAAATCGTTTATATAATCATGTAATAAAAATGTTATCTAAAGTAACATCAGTGTTCAGGCTAGTGGTGTACAGCTGTAGGTTAACACACATACATGGTCTTGTATTGGGGTCATTTAGAGCTCATACTGTATGAAAAACAAAAGAAAAGATCAATCAGAAAAAGGACCCAACAAAGCCATAACTATAGATATACAACTACTAGCCTGAACACTGGATTATGTAGCATGACGCTGCTGATGATGGTAGCAATATTAATAATAATAATGGTGGTGGTTGTGATGATGATGATAGCAATATTAATAATAATAATAATAATGGTGGTGGTTGTGATGATGATGATAGCAATATTAATAATAATAATAATAATGGTGGTGGTTGTGATGATGATGATAGCAATATTAATAATAATAATAATAATGGTGGTGGTTGTGATGATGATGATAGCAATATTAATATTAATAATAATAATGGTGGTGGTGGTTGTGATGATGATGATGATGATGATGATTATAGTGATGTATATGATGATGATGGCAATGATGATAATGATGTATATTGTGATGATAATGATGACGATGGCAATGATGATGATGGCAATGATGATGATGGCAATGATGATGATGGCATTG
This sequence comes from Metridium senile, assembly GCA_949775045.1. Taxonomy (NCBI): domain Eukaryota; kingdom Metazoa; phylum Cnidaria; class Anthozoa; order Actiniaria; family Metridiidae; genus Metridium; species Metridium senile. The sequence goes on from OX459104.1 coordinate 14,914,608, forward strand.
ATGATGATGGAAATGATGATGATGGAAATGATTATGATAGTGGTGGTTAGATGATGATGATGGCAATGATAATAATAATAATAATAGTGGTGGTGGTGGTAATGATGATGGTGATGATGAATACAATAGTGATGATTATGAATATGATAGTGATGATAATGATAATGATAACAATCATGATGACGGTGAGGATGATGGTTATAAAAATATGATGCAATAATGATGCCGATATGATAACAATGGTAGCACTTTGGATGAAATCGATAATAATGAGTATTACAATGATAATAAAAACCATTATCTATTTATTTATTTATTTGTCACAATATATGTATAATGTAGTTAAAATAAAATAAAACGAGAAGCAGTTACTGATAAAATTTCTAAAATTAATTTTGTGAAGATAATACTTAATTCAATTCCTTTATTACTACAGTGGTGCCTCTAATTAAGTTGTCACCCTCAGGACTTTCCCAAAGTGACCGCTTACTAGAGGTTGGTCGCTGAATAGAGGTATAGAATAGGTATAGGAATAGATTTGAGACTTTTTATTGTGGCCGCTTAATAGAGGTTGGCCACTGAATAGAGTTATAGAATAGTTATAGGAATAGATTTAGGACTTTTTAATGGGGCCGCCTAATAGAGGGTGACCGCTTAATAGAGGTATAGAATAGGTATAGGAATATATTTGGGACTTTTTATTGTGGCTGCCTAGAGGTTGACAGCTGAATAGAGGTATAGAATATAGGTATAGGAATATATTTGGGACTTTTATTGTGGCTGCCTAATAGAGGGTGACCGCTTAATGGGTGACCGCTTTATAGAGGTACCACTGTAATCTGATTGAAGATGACGATGATAAAAAACATAATAATGATGATGATAATATTTAACTAAAGTTTTGGTCTTAAAACATTTAGTGATAAACTAATCACAACAAGACTAGTTTTTAAGCTTGACGTTTCAACACTTGCTTGTGTCATTATCAAAAGTGGTTTTATTTGAATTATCGGTAGGATTTAAATACTGGAACCACTTTTGATAATGACACAAGCAAGTGTCAAAACATCAAGCTTAAAAACTAGTCTTGTTGTCATTAGTTTTATCACTAGATAATATTTAAATCATTTTATTTCTAATCTGATTGAAGATGACGATGATAATAAATATCATAATGATGACGATGATAATATTTAATGATACTATAAAGAATATCAACTAACATAAATTTACTGAAAAATATCTATACAAAAACAAGCTCTAAGAACTTTGAAATTTTCTAAAATAAAAATTATTTCCAACCCTTCAATTCTATCCGTACTAATCACGGTAATTATATCATTATTCTATCTGTACTAATCATATTAACAAGACACAAAAGAACCCTTACGACAAGTAAAGGATGAGGTCATGTTTGATGGTAAACAGTGTCAACAGGTACTATTGTCTGGTTAGGATAGCTACCTGCCTGTGTCACAAGTCAATGTTGCAATACAACAAAACAATGACACATGCTTGATTTTGAAAACATTGAAGATTTAACAAATAGAGATAAATACTGTATTTACTCGAATAAGGGTGCTTATCAAATTTTGTCTTGATCTCACTGCCCACTTCTTGATCAGAACTACGAATATTGGGGAGATAACTTGAAGGGTGAGCGGTGAAAAATAATTACTTTGAACTGAAGAATATAGCTTTTGGTAAAAATTATTTATTGAGTAACATTATAGCTTTAAAATGTGGCACTTATTCCAGGGCGGTGCTTATTTTTTTTGGGGGGGGGGGGTAGGAGGGAGGCGCTTATTCGAGTAAATAAGGTAGGCCTTTTGCAGGACCCGGTCATGCGACCATTTCAATAAGAAAATGAGTGGCACAAAATAGCACAAAATGGATTCAAAATTTCAAAAGAGAATGTCATTACAAACATTCAAAGTGTTTATCGTTTGTCACTCAGCGTGTCTTTTATATTAAGGTCAAATTCTCGCTTTCTGATTGGTTAACTTGTACAAAACTTTAATTAGGTGGCCACAGTAAGGTGCGTCGTGCTGTAAAACTAAGACTTTGATAATTTTTTTATAAACATCAAAAAGTACATGAGATTATATAACAGACTTTCAAGGTTTGCCAGTCAGGCATACAAACTCTTGTTATTTTAGATAACTATGCAGGAAATTTTGAAAAATCTTCCACATATTCACATTCTCTGATTACTATATATCTCAAGTTTAAATATTTAAAGGACACTATGCAAATTCCAGACATTAGTAAGACTTTTTAATAATATTTTTTTTGACCATCGTTCGCAAATCTTTTCAGTTTTTACTGTTGAAGACCATATTTATGACCAGAAACATAAAAATTAGTGGCAAATTCTAACATACTTAACATGAATCTTGATTGCAAAGATATTTATAACAAAACAAAATAAGTAAGAAATCGGGAGATGCAATTTAAAAAAAGATAAGCTCTTCGCCTTCCCATGGTGCCAATTTCAGACCACATGACATTTTCTTGAGAATTGTTCTTTAATGATGAACCTGTTAAAGCAGTGTTTACAACATGAGCAGCAATGTAGTATTGGCAAATACAATCACAAGCCGAAAGAGTGTGGTTGTATAGCTGATATGATATGGCTGTGAATGTTGTAAACGGCTTATAACACTAGGTCAATTCTTTCATGTTTTACCAAAAGTTTTACCCAAAATTGTAGCCTAAGTGTTAACATTAAGCAATGACAGTATAGCTGAAGGTCAAAAACATTGTAGGTTTTGCAAAATTTGTAGCTTTCTGGGGCCAGTGGTACAAAGCCTGGATAATGTTATCCAGTGTATAGAACTTGTAAAGGTTTTATCTGTTGAATAGGGAATTATCCTGGCTATGGATAGCTCTATTCAGGCTTCGTACAACTAACACCTGTTGTGGTCTCCCTAGTTCAATTGATAGGTAGTTTAGGTAGAATTTTGTTGGACGTTTTCCAATTAACTTTGAACATGTTTATTGGACTTTATAATCTTATGAAGACAAAAAGTACTGTTTAGCAATGGGAAAATGATTGACTGGCTTTAAAAAAGTAATAATATGCAAGATGATTTTTCTAACATTAAAAATTAATCCTCTCAAAACAATACTTTCTATGAAATTATTGATTGAAACAATTCCTATTTTATTAGCAATTAAACTATATTATAATTCACTTTTTTTATCTAATTTAGTGAGGATACTAGAACCATGAACACGTTTTTCATGTTATTCGGTATTTTCTTGACGTCCTTCTACTGTTTCAAAACCTCTAAAAATGAAGCAGTGAGTTCAAATACGCTAAGTGTTCATAATAAATCTTATTTCTAATCTATTCGCTTAGGGATGTGGGTTAAAAAAAGTAACAAAAATAAGTGTTCATGGTTCGAGTATCCTCACTTTAATTAAGGAAAGCTATTTAAAAAGTGTCAGTTGCTGAAATAGTTGACATAAATTTAAAAAAAATTGAATATATGATTGTTCTCTAAACAATACATTTTGTGAAATAATTGATTGAAAACAATTCTCATTTTGTGAAGCGATTATATTTTTGGTAAGTTGTAATTATATATTTAATTTATTTGAGGTAATTTACTCACAAATAATAGCCGAAGATATATCTAGTAACAGAAATTTAAAACATTTCTAAAGAATACTACTCATAATTTGTACAAAATAAAGATTTACTGTACCTGTTTTCTGGAGGCTGCGCAGTTAGGATAGTCCCCCAATGAATCTTGCCTTTCTTGTTTGATCCTAGGCTGTGACGACGGACTAGCTGGAAGACCTGTCGAACTGAATGTCCGTTTCATAGGTCGTCGAATGTATGAATTCTTACTCAGGCTACGTACGTTGGTTATCATTCCTTGGCCAAAACCGTTTTCGTTGTTGAGGACATTGTTAGGAGACATGTTTGTGCGAGACTCTGGCGGGGTACTGCCAGTACTTGATGGCCTTTGTGGTGGCGACCCGGCTAAGAAGTGATGCAGTGGCTGTGTCTTATTGTAGCTAGCTGCTTGCATCTGTCGACGATTTGCAATTGCCTCAGCATACTTTAATGATGCTAGAGTGTTCATCGTAGGCTGGGAGACGATGCTACCCTTCGGTAGTATGGACACACCTTTGTTTAATGCGGCGGCAGTTGATGTATATGACGACATCACAGGACTTGCCGTGGCTAAGGACTGGCCATTTGCTAATTTCACTGTTAAACTACTTGTAATACTAACAGAAGAGGCTGGAGAGAGTCGCTTAAGGTTGTCATAAGGGTTTACTCTAGGAGCAATTTCGAGACCACCAGGCACCTTTGATTGCTGAATGCCACTTGTGCTTGCGACAGGACGAAAGCCAGAGTCAATGCGTACAGAGCCACTACCCGGGGGTTTATCAGCAGGGGTAATAACGGTACCCATTTTGCCAATAAACGAAGCCATCTTCTCGGCATCCATGGAAAACTTTAAATCACTATGGGCCACCGGGTTGACCTTGTACTTTAAACTTAACAAATTCTGTATTCTGGAACTAAGTTGTTTTTTACTATAGAGCAAAGTCATATCACTGCTGGATTTTAGTACATGCCTAGTAAAACCATAATTATGCTGTAAGATCTTTTGCATAAGTCTTAAGTCTTTGTTTTGCTTTGCGAGTAACTTGTGTTTAAAATGAACAAGAGCCTTTAGCTCTGTTATTAAAACACTTTCTCTCTGCTTGACAGCTTTGACCAACGTTTCACAAGCTTTGTGAATTTCTCCTGTTATAACTTCTTCGCGTTCTTGTAAACCTCTAGCGGCTTTTTCAATATCTTTGATGGACTCAGTCAATGGCTGAGCTTGTTCGTATAAACGGTTCAACTGTGCTCGCAAATACTCCCGGTAAGAAACCGCCGATTCTTTAACGAACGTATATTTGTGGTCTTTATGCTCTAAGAGTTGACAATCTCTACACGTTAGCTTCTCGCAATTACCACAGAATAGTTTTAAAGGCTCGTGTGAATGTGCACTGCAGAAAATGGGACGTTGATCTTCGCCGTTTGACGAAGCGCTCGCTCGAAACTCCTCCATCGTTTGGATGGTATGATCTTTTGTGACTCGAACTCTTTGGTGAGCTTGGACACAAGCGTCGCACAACCAATCTGAACAATCTAGGCAGTAGGATGTTGCTGGGCTTTTGTCTTCACAAGATGTACAAACGCGTTCGGTATTTTCTTTTTTACGTGTTTGCTTGCTCAGTGATTCAAGCATAAATTGATTATCAAGAAACCCGGTGATGCCTTTCTGTGGGACGAGAAATTCCTGGCCACAAGTCGGACATTTTAGACGGGATAAGGCCTGAGTGCCGTTAGATGAAGCGGTGGTCTGGTTAGGTTCGTGTTCTTGTTGTTGTTTGAACCGCTCTTCGAGGCATTTAAAACAGAAACTATGAAGGCATGGCAAAAGCTTTGGATTTGAATCTTGGCCTGATTTTTTACAAATGCCACATAACATAAACAGAGATTCCTCATCCTGCTCTTCGCTAGCAACATTAGAACCAGCTTCAGCCATTTTTGGTTCTAATTTGAAGGGTTTCGGACGAAAAATTGGAAGTAAAAAGAACAAAAACTACATTATCAACAATCCAATATGGCGGTCAGAATGAGATTCATTGACTGATCCATCGTTAACACGTGACGTAATCTAAGGTTCATGAATATTCATAAGCCATTAACGCGCGCAATCTACACAAAGAAAATCACAAATATTTGAATCAAAACGAAAAATGACCTCATTAATGATATTTTTTTGCTATTTACGTAAACCCTAATCACCTGAATTTAAAATTCACAAATTATTCTTCAAAATTACGTTATTCTAATCGACTGCTTTTTTAAATAAAGAAAAAATAAAATCCGTGCATTAAATCACGGACATATGAAAACAGAAAATTAAATCCCGTTTTAAAATGCAGTAATAACTTATCAGAGAGAGTGTTACATACTGACGTTTGTGGTCCTTAATCCTGCTTCACTATGACCGTTAAAAGAGTGTTGCTTAGTTGTCGAAAAATCTCAAATTCGCTGAAGTAAATCACAAAACTACAATACAAAGGAACGTCCGATTTTTTCTTTTTTATCGAGCTTTAAATCATTTTTAAGAAAGTTTAAGATTATCGAAATATCCGTTTTCCATAATAATATAATTACTTCTCTGAAACAGGTTATTGTTTGCGTGTCAGAGTGCTTTAAGTTCTAATCAAAATAACGGTTTCGCTTCCCTTTCAGTCGAGAAAAATTCCCCTAAAAACATGCGAGTACCAAGATTTGATTAGCTTCTTTGACTTTGATTAGCATTGTTATCTAATTATCGTTGACATCATCATCATTATCATGATTAAAGCTGTCAACTTTGTGAACGTCAATCATCATCATCAATGTCATCATCATCATCAACGCGTTGTCACTGTCAACGTCGATCTTCAATGTCATCATTATCATCAGCGTCGTTATTGTCAATGACGATCATCATTATCATCATCATCATTATCATCATCATTATCATCATCATTATCATCATTATCATCATTATTATTGTCATCATCATTATCATCATCATCATCATTATCATTGTCATCATCATTATCATCATCATCAGTATCATTATCATCATCATCATCATTATCATCATCAATGTTGTCCACTTGGCACGTGAATGTCTCAAGTCCTTTCATGATTTTATCAAGCATGACTCTTAAGACCTGTTCACCCATCATAAACATTATTGTCAGCCGTATATCATCATTATCACCGTCATCATTATGTATATATACCAAAACCACCACCATCACCATCATCATCATCTCCATCATCATCATCTCCATCATCATCATCATCATCATCATCATCATCATCTCCATCATCATCATCATCATCATCTCCATCATCATCATCATCATCATCATCATCTCCATCATCATCATCATCATCATCATCTCCATCATCATCATCTCCATCATCATCATCATCATCATCATCATCATCATCTCCATCATCATCATCATCATCATCATCTCCATCATCATCATCATCATCATCTCCATCATCATCATCATCATCATCATCATCTCCATCATCATCATCATCATCATCTCCATCATCATCATCATCATCATCATCTCCATCATCTTCTCCATCATCAGCAGCAGCAGCAGCAGCATTATCATCATCATCATCATCATCTCCATCATCATCATCATCATCATAAACATCATCGTCATCATCATCATCATCATCATAATCGATATCATCTTTGTCATCCTCATCATCTTCATATCCGATTACTCGCTAGTTTCCATTGATGTCTTTCAGTAAACTATCACTATTGTACCGGAAGATCTATGATTATAGGATCAGTAATGCCTGCGATATCATATTTGATATTGTTCAGACTTGTTTTGGCTGCCAATACTCATATTAGGGTACGCGGGGTTTCCCAAAGTAGTATGAAACACTACTACAACGAAACCAACTACTGATATGAATCGAAACTGTTTGTACATCTTGTTCCCGGGATCTTGTTCAAGTGGGTTGTTCAAAGTGTTTCAAAGTGGTTATCAGGAAGTATAGGCATACACCTAGTTCAAAAAGGTTGTTCAAAATAAAGCGATTGGCCATCAGGATATATACTAGGCATACACTAAATTCAAAAAGGTTGTTCAAAGTGATTCAGTGGTTAGCAGGAAATATAGGCATACACCTAGTTCAAAAAGGTTGTTCAAAGTGATTGGCCATCAGGAAATATAGGCATACAACTAATTTAAAAAGGTTGTTCAAAGCGATTGGTCATTTAAATATGAAAAGAATTTGCTACAAGGAAGTTTAAAAAAATAGGTGTAGAGTTTGAAGAACGGCCGCGCTCCCTGGGGCCTATAGCTAGTTAGCAGTAGCCAATCAAGAGCTAACACGAGAACGCAAATAAGTTTTCTTTAATAAGTTATTTTCATCTTGTTCTAACCTTAAGAAATGACCGGGAAAACCAGACAATTAAAATACAAAAAAAAACATTATTTCACTATTATGACTATCTAGTGAAAATATTCCACTAGAGTTATATATCCGTGAAATACAAATACAAAATAGTATAAAACAGTGCTACATTAAACAATAAAAAACAAAAGAATTAGTAAATGTATATATTGTTCTAGAGCTGTTCTTATCTTATCACTCTTTAATGCACCTTAATTCCATTGTGTTCTTTTGTTGTTATTCGACTATCACACTTTAATTATACACTTTGTTTCACGGGTTGATGAGAACAACTCTAACCGGTGAAACACACTTTAGAATTTCATTGTGTTCTTTTGTTGTTATTTGACTATCACACTTTAACTAATACACTTTGTTTCACGGGTTGATGAAAACAACTCTAACCCGTTAAACACTCTTTAGTGTATCACTCTTTAATGCATCTTAATTCCATTGTGTTCTTTTGTTGTTGTTTGACTATCACACTTTAACTATTAAATATACTTTGTGACTCTTTGTTTCACTGGTTAGAGTGAAGATAACTATATATTTAGTATTTTACTAATCGGCTTCACTGATATACAATTTGAACTCTATCACAAGATAAATTGTTCAGATAATTTTCAAAATCTCTTCCTTAGCAACAACTCAAACAATTTTTGCAATTTTCAAACAAGGATTTATTACCGATGGGTCGATCAATGAGCCAATCAATTGAGATACGCCACGTCTACTCTCTCTATAAAGTGCTAAAAGCTTTGCCTTGAATTGATCTTCCAAAGACAAATAAATAAATTAAACAATGTATTGCACACTGCTTGTTTGACTTGTTGCTAAGGAAGAGATTTTGAAAATGATCAATTTATCTTGTGATGGAGTTCAAATAGTATATCCGTGAAACATTAGTAAAATACTAAATAGAATGATAGTTAATTGTTCTCATTAACCCGTTAAACAAAGTGTGATACGTTAAAGTGTGATAGTCAAATAACAACAAAAGAACACAATGGGGCAGGTGAATAATAAATAAGAATATACTAAAGAGTGTTTCACGAGTTAATGAAAACTGCTCTCACCCGTGAAACAAAGTGTATTAGCTAGTTAGAGTGTGATAGTCAAATAACACTGAACAAAAGAACACAATGGAATGTGTGGAATTGCTTTTTTGCCTTTTTTGATTTGCACCTAATTCCAAAAAGAATAGCTATAGTTTCACATGAAGAAAGAACATTAGTAATCTAATAACAAAGGATTGATAACAAAAGAAAGAGTTCAGCTTGAGTGAATTTCTGTCTTTTAATTCAATAATAATAATAATAATAATAATAATAATAATAATAATAATAATAATAATAATAATAATAATAATAATAATAATAATAATAATAATAATAATAATAATAATAATGTTTAATACTTATATTGCGCATTTTAACATGTTATATATGATCAAATGCGCATATTTCATTTCTTTCCCACTAAATTACAAAAGTCAGGACAGCGTTAATTCTTGCAATTAGATGCATAAATAGTTGAATATAATAATATAGTACGTAGATTTGATGACAAAGTCTGAAAAGGAGGGGCGCCTGCAAATCTAAGACGCAAAACATAAAACAAGTTTATGCATGAACCGGAGTCAGTATGAAGGACAAAATAAAGAGAGGGACGTACTCAGAATTTTAAAAGGACAAACAAATAAAACAAATGAATCAATGAATCAATGAATGAATTGAATGAATGTTAAATAAATGAATGAATGCATATACACTTAATTACTTATTCATATTCAATATATATGTTCCTTTCACTCTGACGAAGGGCTTTTAAAAGCTCGAAACGTCAGTAAAGTTTTTCTACGTCAACATTATTTTTTTACGGTGTTAAAAGTTTCATTATATTAGAGTGCTAACACTTTCCATGAAATAGAGTCAGCTTGCTTCTGTGCCAATATTTCTTATTTACTCACTATTATTCAGTTTAAAGACAAGTAAAGTTGTAATGAGGTATTGTTTCCTTTTGTATTTGATATTTCTGGTTGAGTGAAAGTCACTAAATAGTCACTAAATAGAAACTATTAGTTAGTAACTATTTTGTTTTTATTTCATTTTTTATTTCATGGTTTTAGTGTTTTCACTCTACCTATCGTTTATATCAAACACCGACGCAGCCTATACTAGTTTTAATACTCGCTAGTTTCCATTTCTCTTGTTACAAATTTCATTCTATTACCTATCGTTTATATCAAACACCGACGCAGCCTATACTAGTTTACTCACTAGTTCCAATCAATACATATATATGATGAATAAATGCAAACATTAATACTACTGACAAACCAACGCGAGAGTAATGTGACACCTTAGAGTTAGCTTACTTCGAATGTTATAGTTCCATCCGGTAATCGACCAATAAGAAAAAGCCAAATACAGCTTCTAACTGAAAGGAGATATCTTACCTGCTAGGAGCTAATTGAACTATCAACCGCAAACAAATAAAACCATGAAAAAACATAAAAAAACGCGTAGAGACATTTAACCCGTGAAATAAAATTAAATAGTCAAGGTGTAATATTAAAATAGACACAAAAGAAAACAATGGAATTAGAGACTGCTAAGGTGTATTAGTCTAATATCTATTTAACGGGTTAAATGACTTCACTCTATCATATGCACACGCTAACTATTAAATACACTTGTTACTCGAGTTAATGAGAACAACTCTAACCCATGAAATACACTTAAGTGTATCACTAACTATATCTAGCTAAACTAACTAACTATATCCACGAAATAGAAGCAAATTGCTACTGTGGACTCTGAGAGCACAAACACTATATCTTTGAAATAAAATAAAATTGCTACTGTGGAAAAGAGCCAAAACACTTGGCCCTTTTCATTAGAAAACAATTCAGCATTTTCGGAAATTTAGGACAGCCTCAAAAGGTTGTCCTAACTCACCGAAAATGTTTCCGGGAAATGTCGCGTTCCATTTGTATTTCACCCGGAACTTCCGATTTTTTTGGTTGAATATGGAAATCGCTCACTATATCCATCAAATATAATTAAAATTGCTACTGTTGAATAGAGCTCAAACACTATATCCATGAAATAGAAGCAAATTGCTACTGTGGAATAGAGCGCAAACACTATATCCATCAAATATAATTAAAATTGCTACTGTGGAATAGAGCGCAAACACTATATCCATGAAATATAATCAAATTGCTACTGTGGAATAGAGCGCAAACACTATATCCATGAAATAGAATCAAATCGCTACTATGGAATAGAGCGCAAACACTATATCCATGAAATAGAATCAAATCGCTACTGTGGAATAGAGCGCAAACACTATATCCATCAAATATAATTAAAATTGCTACTGTGGAATAGAGCGCAAACACTATATCCATGAAATAAAATCAAAATTGCTACTGTGGAATAGAGTGCAAACACTATATATCCATGAGATAGAATCAAATTGCTACTGCCATAGTGGAATAAAGCCGCAAAATTAACAGTGTGCCCTTTCCATTATACTGAAAACATTCATCGAACATTTTCGGAAATTTAAGACAGCTAGCTCAAAAGAAGAAGAATAAAAAGGTTTGACTTATATATTCGCGCAAACAAAAGTGGCCGTTTACGGGTAAAATTCTGTGTGCTTGTCAAAAATATACTACTTGCAAAAACCGTATCACTCTTTGTTCTATAAGCTTTAAAATGATGTATAGTTTATTAGCCTTTACTTTAATGTGACACGAAAAACAATTTTCAAACGAGGGATGTCACGAAGGTTGACAGTCACGGTCTAATCTCTAGCGGCAGCACATTCCGAATTAAGAGCAGGCGCGGCCGAGGAAATTAAAGGAGCGATCGATCCCCTAAAGTATAATCTTAGATTTACAGTGCAAATCAAAAAACCGTAATCTTAGATTTACAGTGCGAATCGAAAAACCATGGGCACCCAGAAATATTTTAGAAATCGTTTACTGTTCGTTAAAAAACTCAAAAACAACTCCTACTAGTTTATCATACTACACATCAGTAAAACTTCGCCGGTGATATAGTTGTTTCTGTCGTTCAACGAACAATAAATGATTTCTAAAATATTTCTGGGTGCCAAAGTTTTTTTGATTCGCACTGTAACTGATTAGGACTGTTTAGAAATATTCCATTGTTACTCCTTCAATTGGCGAAACCGAGATAAGCGCATGCACTGAGATAAAAGGGTGCTAACCCCTTAAAGTGACCCTGACGCCCTTCATGATATTTTGCGAATCTGTTGTACATGAGTTGTATAATAAGTGTACTTATTTTTTCTTGATGTCGACCTCTCCTTTCTGAGATATAAACATTTGAAATCTGAAAATGCAAATGAAGTGACGTCATCCCAGGCCTCATTAAATATACAAAAGTTCTCTGGAAATATTATAGCAATGTTTTAAAGCTCAATATCTGTATTACTAATATTCACAATACCATTAACATTTTTACTACTTTACAAAAACAAGCTTGCTGTCAGCTTTAAAACAAAACTTTGACAAATTCCTGGGATGGCGTCACCTCATTAATTGCATTTTCAGATTTCAAATGTTTATATCTCAAAAAGGAGAGGTCGACATCAAGAAATATTAAGTACACTTATTATACACCTCATGTACAACAGATTTGCAAAATATCATGAAGGGCGTCAGGTGCACTTTAAGAGGCTTTAAAAGTAATCAAAATTGATTTAAATTCAATCTAGTTGTTATATTTATCGTTATATTTATTATGTTTTTATAGTTTTTTTATTCATAAATTATCCACCTAGTTGCACATAATTATATTTGTACATTATTATTTA